>OY731408.1:2929947-2987470 GCA_963425845.1 Sphenostylis stenocarpa
TGCTCCACTATGCTTTTATCAATTCTAGGCATATCATGGTAGGACCATGCGAATACATCCACATATTCTCTTAGTAATTGTATCAGCCTTTCCCTGATATCATCGTCAATTTGGGTACCAATGTTTACTTCTTTCTTATTATCTTCTTGTCCCAAATTGATGGCCTCAGTTTTCTCCTGATGGGGTTGTATTGATTGAGATTCTCTTTCCAACAGTCTTTGCATGTCCGGGGAAATGGTCCCCTCCTCACTGTCTGACTCAATCCATTCGCCTTCGGCTTTCGGATTTTCCAGAGAGTTTTCAATCACAGACATGACTGTATGGTTATGCTTTGTTTTAGACTTCTTTATTAAGTGTATGAGAGAGAAAAGGATGAAAGAGAATATGAATATTATGGAAAATGCCTTATTGTATTGACAAAAGAAAATATTTACAAAGCCCACTTTAACCAAAAATATCGTGTTCATGGGCGGGATCACGAAAAATACATCTGAAGCTTTTCGATATATTTTTTTATTATATTTTTGTATTTATTTTTATTATTTTTTAGAGATGGCAAAACAATGAGCCCTAATTTGCTGGTCTTCCTTATCCCGTCTTTTATTCGGGCTTCGATAAGGGCTGGTCATCCACTTTTGGAGTAGATGCGTCAAAGGTAATCCACCCCGCATCTATCAGATTCTGGACCTTGTGTTTCAGGGCCACGCAGTTTTCAACGGAGTGTCCCAGAGCGCCTGAATGGTAATCACAATTTTCATTAGACTTGTACCATTCTGGATATGGTGGCTCTATTTTCTTGGGAGGGACACGCATGAGGAGCTTGGCGTCCAACAATTTTAAAAGCAGACTTCCATAGGAGGTTGGAATGGAAGTGAATTTCCTCTCCGATCTACGTGACTTGGTCTGCTGCGAGGAGGAAGAAGGAGTAGCAATGTTGATTGCATTTACGGTTCCTTCCTTCTTCTTTCCGAAGCTCTTTTTAACATTTGGAGTAGAGGAATTGGAGGAAGTATGTTGTGCAATTCTTCCGCTTTTCAGACCTTGCTCTACTCTTTCTCCTATAATTACCACATCCGCAAAGAGTGTTGATGTGTTCCCTATCATTTTGTCATAATAGGGACCAGTTAGAGAATTGATGAACATGGATGTGGTTTCCTTGTCGGATAGAGGAGGTTCTACTTGTGCTGCCAATTCCCTCCATCTTTGGGCGTATGCCTTGAAAGATTCATCGTTTTTCTTGCTTAGTAATTGTAGATCTGCTCTTTCAGGGGTCAGATCAATGTTGTACTTGTAACGACGAAGAAAAGCATCCGCCAGATGTCTCCAGGTTTGGACTTGCCCTCCTTCCAGTTGCATATACTAGTTTAGTGCTGATTCAGCTAAGCTCTCCTAAAAGCAATGGATCAGGAGTTTTTCATTGTCAGCATATGTAGCCATCTTACGGCAGTACATCATAAGATGGATTTTGGGGCAGGTTATTCCCACGTATTTTGGGAAGTCCGGATTTTTGAATTTGTTAGGGAATTGGATGTTTTTAACAAGGCACATATCTGCCGCCTCTTTAACATCAAAGTTATGCTCCTCCATGGCTCTCAACCTCTCCTCAAGGGCAGTAAGCTGCTGTTTGATATTTCCGGCGCATGAATATGCACTGCCCTTGTATTAGATTGGGCTTGTTCGTTATTGGGTCCTTCCTCTTCTTCTTGGTGAGAGGCTTGTCCACTCTGAGGACCTTCTTTATGGAGATTTTGTTGGCGCATCATTTCTAACATTTGAGCCATTTGCTCTTTCAGCGTATTGAGCTCAGTGGTGAGCTTTCGGTTTTGCTCCTCTAGCTGTTCCATCTTTTTAGCTTTCTGGGCGCGAGTGATGACGGGCGGAAGACCAGCCACTTTCTAAATGATTTTAACGTTTTTCATTATAGCTTTTTATTTCAAATGATTAGTGTGAAATGGATATGCCTTAGACAATAGCTTTGGTATCTTCTCAAAAGCCTATGTTTTAAGGGTACCATACCCGCCTTAATGTGCTAACTTCCTTTTTTCAAAGGTTGCTAACACACCTTAACGCACTTATCTCTTCTAGGAAGATTATAAACACACTCGGATCTCTTTCGCTATTGTCTAAGGATATCTAATAAATCCTAGAATGAGTGTGTTTATGTATGAGAGGTTTTATTATGATGATGTTTATGCATATTTTTCTTGATGCATTTGTTTTCACTCTTAGTTTTACCACTTATTGGATGATGTGATATGAATGATATGACTTTGCCAAGAATCTTTTTATTATAAAAAGTATTTTTATGGCTTTGAATTGTTTTTATATTTTTTATGACCCTTTATCTCTTCTGTCGGTCAACGTGGCTACTTAGCTTACAAAGAACCTGAAACCAGGCTAGCTTAACTGAAGACTGTCCGAGATAAAGTTGGTTTATCTTATCACTTTTATGATTTTTAGGGTTTTTCACTATTTTGTTTGTTGTATGATTACCCTATGCTAATGCATCAATACAAACACAGCAAACGAATGCACACACAATTCATACATCCACGAGCAAAGCCACGCTATTACGAGGTGGGGTTTTCCTGCAGAAACGTGCTTGGTTTAGGTGGTTCTAAACTGTTCTCACCAAGGCCAAAGGTCCCCAAGGAGCCCCCATTATAGGGACCTCTCAATCTCTCAGTCCTCGGGTCATGCACGGAACTCCGTGTCGACATCCTTAGACCAAAAGAAGAGAGTTATCACCTTGAGTTGGTGGTTTCCGACAACGGTTGTAGCCCCGTGTGCCAACAAGCCGGTCGTATCTGCCACCCACTCCCTATAGGTATTCACTCTTGCCCCCGGGTATAGAGGGACTGTTGTGTGCAAGGGTTTTTGTGTTCAGTTTATATTTCAGACAATTTGCAGAAATAATCATACAGCAGTTATTAAAGCCATACAGTAAAACATATGGAGGGTAAAGGCAAAATTTCAAATCTTCACTTAGTTTGAATTTTATCCGTCACTAAATGGGATCAACTCTCTAGCTTCCCCAGTGGAGTCGCCATCTGTCGCCGCCGTCCGTTCCGACGTCTAGGGACATCTCGAACGTTTATGCGAGCAGTCGCGAAAAGATGGTTTAGACTCGCGTTTTTGTGTTAAAATATGTTCATTGCTTCCGAGGTGCTCAACAACTGAACTATCCTCTAATAAAAGCAAGGTTTTCGAAAAGGGGTTCTTATGGAGTCGCCACCAATGTTTTGACCATAAACATTGGAAAAGGATAAAAGGCGTTGATTTTAATAAAAACCAAACTTGGCCATTATAACCAGAGTTGGGTAAGGGAGTTAGTTACGTGTGGGGAAGGTGTTAGCACCCCACAACGCCCCTTTCGGGTTCCCTATGACGGATTAATTCATTTAAGTAAAGATTACGAGAAATTACGCGATTACCCTATTTTATTGCATAATATTGAAAATGGCTATCTACATGACTTTATTTCATATTACATACATAAAGTAATAAATAAAGCAGTAAAGGAGAAGAGAATTGAACAGAACCTCCGTAGCAAGCTTTGTATTGTGAATCTTTTAACTGTGAGGATGCGTTTTGGCAATCCCCCGCTCTACAAAGACTCTCCTCTCCAAATACAAGATCGACTCGACTAAATTTTTACAGAAGAATCGAATGCCGGAATATGATTCCTTAACTGATTGTTACCTTATTAAGGCAATCAGAGAGTTCATTCGAAGAAGGAAGAGAAAAGACAAGTACTGGGAGTTGTCTGGTGTGTGAAACAGTGGCAAATGAGCCTCCTATTTATAGTTTTTCGCAGCCTGGCGATTTGGGACGGCCTTCTGGGTTGGGACGGCCGTCCCAATTGAATATTTTGCCTTTGGGTCCACCCCTTGAAGTGTGGGACGGGCAGTCTCACTTGGGACGGCCGTCCCACTTGGCCAGGGTAGCTTGGGACGGCCGTCTCACATTTGGGATGACTGTCTCAACCTGTTTTGGCCAGCCTTTGTGTTCTGGGACCCCCAGGAAGCTTTCCTTTCCTTATTCGGACGTCGGTTGATGCCGATAGACGCCCGTTTGAAGCTTTATCTTCATATAGGAAGTCTTCTTGGCCTTTATTGAGATGCCAGTCGAGCTTTATCTTATTGTAGGAAGTCTCCTTAGCCTTTATTGAGAGGCCGGGCAAAATTAGGGGTCTACAAACGCATCCCAGGATTAGCGCTGTTGCAAAAGGGTATCCTAAGGATACAATTTACCACCGCCCAAGGGGTCAGCTACCGCATCAAAGGAGCATCCCAAAGGAAAATCTTCATCAGCCAAAGGGTCAATTACCCCATCAAAGGAGCATCCTAAAGCGTCACCCAAACCCCGTCCGACGGGTCAGCCTCCGCAGCACAGAATCATCCTGAAGACACTAACAGACTACATTCACCACAGCCAAAGGGTCAACTACTGCATCGAAGGAGCACCCAGAGGATAGCCGGACAAGAGGGTTAACTCCTTTACCCACCAATCGACTTTATTGCGCGAAAACCCATAGTCAATTGGTCGAGTAAAGGGGGGGCAACTGTAGACCCCAAATCTTGTCCAGTCACAAAATAAAGAGCAGAAGACCTTCAAATTCGAAGATGGGCAAGGCTTAAAAGATCCCTAGGATAGACTTTTAGGCCCCATATTAGAGTAAAAGGGCTTTTTTGTACAAAAAAATAAGGATTTCCACCTTAGGGGTCGAGACCGCCGTCTCGCTTATCGGGACCACTATCTTGCCTAATGGAAAAGTCGAGACAACCATCTCATTTGGCGAGACCACCTTCCTGATTGGCGAGACGACCCTCTCGCCATTTGGCGAGTCGATACCTTTGTCTTGCCAAACGAGACGGTGATCTCGCCATTTGTCAAAGTCCAGACCGCAGTCCCAAATGGCGAGGTGGTCGTCTCAACATTGCCAGGCGTGACGACGGTCTCGACCTGACAGGCGCGAATCCCTATAAAAGGGGAGCACTCTCCCCTCCATTTCACACAGTTTTTCTACCTTTCCTTCTAGGATTTCTTAAAATTCTTCTCCTGGAGCCCCTCTGAAGCATTTCTGGAGTTTTTTGATTGTTTTTAGAGAGATTTTATACTGTTGTAAGAGATAAAAGTTGACGTTGTAGAGCGAAGGACTGCCAAAACGCGTCCTAGTTTTGAGAGAATTAATCAAAGCTTGCTCCGGAGGTTTTTTCCCTCTCTCCTTCTCTTTTATCGCGTTGTCATTTATATATGCATTAGCTTAGGGCCATGTAGTCATTATCTTTTAACTCCGCAAATAAAAGGGTAAAAGCGTCATTTTAAAGTTTATTTATGAAATAACTGGCCCATCATAGGGAACCCGAAAGGGGCGTCGTAGGGAAGCTAATACCTTCCCTACACGTAACTAACTCCCTTACCCAACTCTGGTTATAACGACCAAAGTTGGTTTTTCTTAAAAACCAACGCCTTTTTTTTCCTTTTTCGATGTTTTCGGTAAAAAGGTCAGTGGCGAATCCATAAGAACCCCTTTGAAAATCTGCTTTTAGGTCCAGCCCGGTTATCGGATAACCTAAAAGCACCCTTTCGAAAACCTCGCCCCTAGGTCTAGCCCGGTTATCAGACAACCTAGAGGCATTGTAACACCACCCATCGAAAACGCGAAAATGGGAAGTCAGAACCATCGACCGCCTCTTTTGATGGCGGCAACAAGGCTTATGAAAAAAAAGTCAACCCCCATATTTACCATAAGAGGGATTTAATGGTAAATAAGTTGCTTCCAGCCCAGAAAGATAAAATCGAAAAATGGGCAGCAAACTACGAATGACCCTTTGTGGTCAAAAGAGCTTTCTCAGGAGGGGCACTTATCCTCACCAACATGGATGGAGAGGAACTTCAACACCCAATCAACTCTGATGCGGTGAAGAAATATTATGCTTGAAGACATTGCTCAAGACCCGTCAGGAATGAAAATCCGCAAAAGACATTCCTGGGCAAAAGATAGGGTCTATATCCCTCGCTAGGATACGTCCTAGGCAAAAAGTAGAGGTAAAAAAAAAATTAAGAGCAATAGTTACCTCAGTCGAAAACCGAAAAGGCGGCTAAGGTAACATTCTTCCAAAAGCAAGCAGTCTGCATAGTCTTCACTCTGAGCTCAAACATCTCAACTGAAGCAATTAGGAGAACCAGGAGGGGCAGATATCATGGACATAAATGTTTAAGCCTATAGAATAAAGCTAACCCTGACCACCCGTTCTTCTAAATACCCTTGAAATCCTTCTATAAAGAAATAAAATTTTGCTCATTTATCAATAAAATTCCCCTTCATTTCCTTTCCCTTGACCAAATATTATGGAAATGCCTCTTTATTGATAAATCATAAATATGCGCAAAGACCTTTAATCAAAGATCAAGCATGCATCTAAAAAAGAGGAAGCATAAAAAAAAGAAAATAATAAATGCCTACTAGGATATTCTTAGGTAAAAATCAGGGTAGCCTGCTAGATTGAAAACCCGTAAAGAACGATGTAGGCAAAAGATAAGGCAAAAGCCCCCTAAGATATCCTAGGAAAAAATTAAGACAACCCGCTAGATTGAAAACCCATAAAAGGCAGTCTAGGTAAAAAATAGGGCTAAAACCAAAAGATGGATAAAAAAGGAGCCCATCTTCATGGTCATAAAGAAGGAGCTTATTAGCATATTCACGAGAAGCCAATAGGAGAAGGCCAGTTACTTTCTAAGTACATAAAAAATAAATAAACAAATAGATTGCATTTAGGACATTCACATACAAAGTAGTTACACAAAACAACTTTGTCAAAATCAAGAAAAAATAAATTTCTTTAAATAAGAATAACAAACATGCATATAAGGAGACTAGATTCCATACTTGTGATTGAAAACAGGAGGTGCTGAAACCCAGTCTCCAAATAAAGAGTTCCCTCAAGAAAAGAGAGGAAGGCGAAATCAAACCACTCCAGCAAAATAAAGAGCTTCGAAAAAAAATCAAAATCTCCGACCATCTTCCACTCAATAAAGAGGAAGCCATAAACATAGAAAAGCCAACGGAAAGGCTTGATCACCCCAAGCGGATCCTTGCCTATTCCAGAGGTAAAACAAAAAGATTACCTCATGACTTAGCATCACCATCACATGAGTGATCGAGCATATTCATCCAAAAGTCTCCACCATATTTTCAAAGGAGAATAAGAATTGCATAAAGATCGATCAAAGAAAAACACAGAGTCAAAATCTCCACGTCCTCAGGGGATCAACGGAAAAGAAAGAAAAGGCCACAACAAAAAAAGGTCGAATAAAAATCCCAAGAGGAGCATCTTAGAAAAATCTACAAAAAGAAGGAAACAAGAAAAATGTCCATTCCCCAGTGGAATAAGAGCATTGTCAAAGCCAGCTTATACCAACAACATTGAACAGGGCAATCAAATCCCCGGTGGATCACACCAAAGAAAAAAAGAAAAAAAGAAGAAGAAAAACTATCCCCAATGAGCCTATCAGCAAAGGCAAAATCATAAATTCATATCTTCAATTGCCTATAAATATATAGGGAAGACCTGGAAAGCAAAAGAGCCAATATCCCTAGAAAGGGAAATCAACCTATGCAGAGGCAATACAAGCCCAAGCATAAAGCCTTCATCATTAGTGAAGCATCCGCCTACATAAGAGGCACAATAAGCAAAAATCAGAAATCCCCAGTGGATTCCTGCCTAAAAAAGAGAGGCAAACAACAAATAATCCATGTAAGACAACATGTCGGATGACTAAATAAAAAAGTAAAAAACAATGAAATTTTAATCAAAATCACTCCCCATGGAGTAGGTGCATGATCAGAAACAGTAAGCTGCCAGCACATCTTCAACCAGATGAGGGTTTGTACTCATCAACCACAGGATTGACTACCAAAAAGGGCATCCTGAGAGCTTAGCAAACGCGGGCTCAGATCTAGTGGGGGTCAGTACCCACAAGAGCTTAGCAAAGGCGGGCTCGTACCGGGTGAGGGTAGGTACTCACCAGAGCTTAGCAAACGCGGGTCAGACCTAGTGGGGGTCAGTACCCACAAGAGCTTAGCAAACGCGGGCTTGTTGATCGGAGCTGTATCCGGTAAAATAATTGTAGATTAAATGTAGTACTAGGCAACTCTTCCTAGGTCGTCTCCCAAAGACCATAAATTTCTGTCAAAAGCTTATCAGTTTCGAAATGGAACAAAAGTAAAGGGGATTTTTGGTATTTATTAGATTAATGAAAGAGAACAACAATAGCTTGTATAAATGCGGATTAAAATAGATTAGGCCCTTAACAGAATGCATCTCTGCTGTCATTGGTTCATAATATAAAATCTATCTAGCTTACTCCCTCCTTACACAAATTAAGCAAATGTGTAAGTGATTGATTCTCCCCACAAGATTAAGTAACTCATGGTACTAGATACAATGAACCCAAATTCATTAAGCATGATTTGTGTTTTATGATCCAGTGCAGAATAAGGAACTAAACTGGACATTAAGTTAAGTGCATAGAACCTCTAAACAGAGATTGCAATCCTTCAAGGGCCTAGCCCTCTAGGTTTAGCTATCCATTAATTCAGAAATGAAGCAGAAAACATAAAAACAAAATCCAATGCAGATAAGAAGAAGAACAAAACGTGAATTACCAAATGATGAATGTTTTCGTGAATCTAATCCGCAAAGAGAACAAAAAGAATCTCAGAAAATGTGGTGGTTGTCCATTAACATGAAATTACAATTGAAATACAAGATGGAACAACAAAATAGCAAAATGGATTGCATCAGAAATTTAAATACATGATTTGCCTGAACTAAACTACACAATGAAATTTGCAACAGAAGTGAAAGAATGCAAACTCTCATGGCAGCAGAAAACGAAATTGAACCATATTAATCCATCAATGAGCCTTGAGCAATCCAAATTAAGGTGCAGAGAAAACCAACATGAACCAAACGTAAAACAGAACTCCAGTGGCTGCCTGTCTCCTCCTCCTACTACTCCTCTAAAAATACCAGCCTACCCTAACCCTAGAGTCCCCTAGGAATGGGCCCAAGCTGGCCCACACGGGATTACTTATCAAACAAACCCTAGCTGATGTGGCAATCATCAATATGACGTGGAAATAGCAGGTGACATGGCAGGTGACATGGCAGGTGACATGGCAGATGATGTGGCAGCTGACGTGGCAACTGACGTGGCAATGATGTGCAAAACTCTCTTCATCTCAATATTAATGTCCATGCTCCAAAATTGTTTCACCAAAAATACCTAAAAATAATAAAAAACGAAAATTAGACTATCGTCGCCGTCCGTTCTGACGTCTAGGGACATCTCGAACGTTTATGCGAGCGGTCGCAAAAAGATGGTTTAGACTCGTGTTTTTATTTTTAAATATGTTCATTGCTTCCGAGGTGCTCAACAACTGAACTATCCTCTAATAAAAGCAAGGTTTTCGAAAAGGGGTTCTTATGGAGTCGCCACCAATGTTTTGACCGTAAACATTGGAAAGGATAAAAAGGCGTTGATTTTAATAAAAACCAAACTTGACCATTATAACCAGAGTTAGGTAAGGGAGTTAGTTACGTGTGGGGAAGGTGTTAGCACCCCACAATGTCCCTTTCGGGTTCCCTATGACGGATTCATTCATTAAGTGAAGATTACGAGAAATTACGTTATTACCCTATTTTATTGCATAATATTGAAAAAATGACTATCTACATGACTTTATTTCATATTGCATACATAAAGCAATAAATAAAGCAATAAAAGAGAAGAGAAGTGCAAAGAACCTGCGTAGCAAGCTTTGTATTACAAATCTTTAATTGTGAGGATGCGTTTTGGCAATCCCCCGCTCCACAAAGACTCTCCTCCCCGAATTCAATATCGACTTGACTAAATTTTAAAGAAGAATCGAATGTTGGAATACAATTCCTTAACCGATTGTTACCTTTTTAAGGCAATCAGAGAGTTCATTCGAAGTAGGGAGAGAAGACAAGTGTCTGGAGTGTGAAAAAGTGGCAAATGAGTCTCCTATTTATAGTTTTCGCAGCCTGGCACTTTGGAACGGCCGTCTGGGGGCTGGAAAACCAAGATGGGCATCTGGGGAAGCTGGGACGACTGTCTGGGAGTTGGGACGGCTGTCCCAAGTGGCAAAACTGGCTGGGACAGCCGTTTGGCATGTGGGACGATCGTCTGGGCTGGCTGGGATGGCCATCCCGACTTCTGGGACGACCATCTCGACTGTTCTGGCCAGATTTTGTGTTCTGGGACTTCCAGGAATAATTTTACCTTTTACCGCTTGCTCCGAAGGTTTCTACTTTCTCTCTTTACCTTTAGTAATGTAGGCTGAGATCAAGAGGGGGGGGTGAATTGATCTTTGAAAGTTTTTCGCAAATTACAGATTATCTATTTCAAAGATTAAGATTTTAGACCAGTTCTTGAATCACACAACAAGCAATAAAAGATAAATGCAGTGACAGAATTAAAGAAGAGAAAGGTTTAGAAAGATACAACCAAGGTTTATACTAGTTCACCCAATCCCAGGGCTACGTCCAGTCTCCAGCCAAATTCCAACTGGGTTCCACTAGATTGAATGTTTTACAGATTACAACTTTAATCTCACACTCAATCTACCACAAGAACCACAATTCCTGTTCCTGCACCTAAACCTTTACCAAGAACCAAATTCCAGTTCTTGACCAACCCTGCAGCCAAATTCCAGCTACAGAAAACCAGTGCCCACAATTCCAGGCACCCACAATATTGTAAAGAAAGTAAAGAAACAAAATAGAAGAAACTTAGAACGCTCAAACCAGATTTATGCAGTATATGTGTTTCTTCTCAAAAGAATGCAATTTTGCCTCAAGAAAGAACTCTAATGAACTTCACAAAAACTAGTGTGATTCTCTCTTGAAAGTAGCACTTATGCTTGTTTGATTGATTGCTAAAAGATGTGTTTTAAAAAGTTCAAGCAACTTTGTTTATATAGCAGATTTTCATAACTGCTGGTTTAATTAATCTGTTAAAAGTCTTGTTTTAATCTGTTAAAATGTTCTTGATTATTTTCCAGATGTGTTTTAACTGATACGACAACGTTTATATCAATTAAAACTCTTTGTAAAAAATCTTCCAAACTATTTTAATCGATTGTTTCGTCTTTCAATCGATTAAAATACTGCAAAACAATTATATAAACTTTTCTAAGTGATTTTAACTGATAACAACCTGTTTTAATCGATTAAAACGCTTAGCAGAAATTCTCTTAAGTTGTTTTAATCGATTAAATCGTAGTTTTAATCGATTAAAAATATTCTGATCGATCAAAAACTCATTCTGATCGATCATAAGCTCATTCTGATCGGTCATATGCTCATTCTGATCGATCAACAAATACTCCAAGTGGTTTTAATCGATTATTTTGAAGTTCTATCGATTAAAACACTTCCAGAACACTTCCCTAAACATTTTAAGTGATTTTAATCGGTTATTTCGAAACTATATCAGTTAAAATACTGACAGAAGGTTTTCAAAACTTCCTTTAGTGAAAACAATCGATTATTTCGAAAACATATCAGTTAAAAACTTGTTGCAAAAGTGTTAAGAACATTTTAGTTGATAAAGCTTGTAAACTATTAGTTAAAATAGTTAATTAGAAGCCTTTTATCAAAATACTTTGTTTTTAACCGATTAATCGCTTTTTAGAGGCATTTTGCAAAATCTTTTAAATGATGAAACCTCATGCAGCAGAGAGATAAAAATGATTATACCTAAGCAGTGATGCAGACTCACTAATCCTACTACACTTTTATCTAAGTGACCTTTGACTGCCACAAAGTAGCCTTGACTTCATTTTGTCTTCATCAAATCAACAAGATCTTTGCCAAAGTAATTCAATAAGATCTTCATCACTTTTAGTCTCCCCCTATTTGATGAAGACAAACACCTCTTTGACTAATAACGCTGCAGAAGAAATCACTTGAATATATAGATTAGTGAGTATACAAGAATTTAATCATCTTCCCATTTCTCCCCCTATGTTGCTACTCCCCCTAAATAAAGAAATCAATTATAAGAGCAAAGCAAATATTTCTCCCCCTTTTGACTTCATAAAAAAAAATAGGGAACAGAGTAATAAAGCAAATACAATGCATGGCATTTAACAAAATTTAGTTTTTGAAAAAAATGTAAGAACAAGACACTTTACTCATATAAAGATCGATTAAAGTTGATTTAAACTTATCTTCATTAACACGTTTGTAATGAATACAATTAACACGTGTAAAGATAAGGGAACCATGCTTTAGTAGCATGTTACAAAGAACAACCATTAACTAAAGCCTTTAATTTTTCTTTCCAGAGTAATAATCGATTAAAAACAGGATGGAATCGATTAAAATGATCTTGTTACTAGTTTTAATCGATTAAAATAATGTTTAAATCGATTAAAACAGTGATGAATTTCGAAAGTTTGAAACATAAGTTGATTTAATCGATTAAATCGACGTTTAATCGATTAAAACAGTAAGAAAAATATTGTATAAGTGCTTTTAATCGATTTAAACTTGTTTTTATCGATTAAAACAACCAGTTTTGAAAAACTAAGTAATGTTTGATGCATCTAAAATGCCTAATTCAGTGCGAATTTTGTAAAACCGATCACGAGCAAGAGGTTTTGTAAAAATGTCTTAAGATAATATCAACTAGGTTGAGTAAATCAATAGAACCATCTAAATCAGAATAGTATCTTATCTAGCTGATTTAACTGATATAAAATTGTCAGAGAATTATGTTTGATTCTATATAGGCTTTCTTAATTCAACTTAAAACCTATATCATATAAAGCAAAGTTAAAAAGATTGTTTCTGGTTTACAACCAGTTAATATTACAGTCCAGCAAAAGAAGTAGGGCATAACGAAAAGGAAAAAAAATTATGAAAGGAAAGAACCCTTGTTAACAAGACTCAATCATCCCAATTCCCTTGATTGAGCTGCATGTCTTCCAGTTTGGTGTAAATGTCAGCAATCTGGTGTCCAAGGTTTGTGAATTGATTGTTGGTCTGCTGGAAATGTTGATATGTCATTTGCATATGCTTTCTTTGGTTTTCCTGCATTGTGGCCATTTGAGAAAGCATTGTCCTTTCAAACTGAGACAGAGGAGTCCCACGGTCAGGTTGTTCCATGTAGGGGATGATCTCCATATTTTCATATGAAGCTTGACCACTGGTGGATTCAGGAACCTCTGCAGCAGCTGGAGAGGAACGGATTTGGCCTTGCTCATCTTCTTCTTCATCTTCCTCCTCATCTTCGGACATTCCAGCATCAATTTTGGAAATCCATTCATCATCAATTTTGATATACCCCATTTTTCTCAAAGTGGAGTCATCAATCTCATTTGATTCTTTAGGAGTTTCTATGCTTTCTCCTGTAAGATCAACTTCAAAATATCTAAAGAATTTATTAATCAACATAGCATACGGCAGTTTGTAATCTGCCAACCTTTTTGCCTTCAACATGTGATCTTTAATCACATATACCCAATTTACCCGAATGTTATTGGAAATGCAGTACATGAGGGCAAGATCCCCCTCATTAAGTATAGCATGATTACTCCCTCTTGGAGTAAGCATCCATGCCACAATGAAAGCTAGTAGTCTATGTTCAAGTAAAAGTTTTCCAGCATTTAGAATTCTTACCGAATCATTTGGATCCTTAAGGCAAGACCTGAAAAATTGTATTTTCTTGAAGTCAGGTATTTCAGAAATGTTCCCCCTAGATACTTTGACACCACTATCTCTGAGACCAGCAACTTGTTCCCACACAGAAGGAGTAATTTCCATATTGACTCCCTTTACCTGAGATCTGATTGTTGAACCATTTACAGTTAAGTTGGAGTAAAAGACCCGAACCAAATCAGGTTGAATGTTCCCAGTAAACTCCATGAATGTTCTTAGTTTCTGACTTTTCAGTTTTCTTCTCAGACCAGTAAATCCTTCTTCATCAAGCCACTTGAATTTGATAAACTTTGGAATTACAATTTGCTTCTGACTGAACTCAGTGATGAAGGTGTTCATTCTTCCAATATCACCATCAAACCATGCTTCCAAGTGACCACCAGAATTGGCAGCAGAAGAAGATCCTCCTTTATGCTTCTTCCTTGATTTTGATCTCCTAAGCATCTTGTTGTAGAGTTTAGAGAGGGGATTTGAAACATGAGTACAAGAAGAATAGAGAAGAAATTTGAACCAGAGAATGGAGAATGAGAATAATGCTTTAAGTGAGCAAACTGAAAATTCACGGATGTCAAATTTTGTGAATTACAGTCCAATTTGACAAGACCTGCAAAAAACAGCTTTAATTGTGCATGTCCCCTTGACTGAAGGCAGAGGCGCAGGTTTCTGGACAGTGGGTACATTAGCTAAATTGTTCTTGGAGAGAAGTTTGACTTGGTCAAAGAATATATTAAATATTTTGGGCAGATTTTGATTAACACAAAAACTTGGAATTTTGACCCTGATTTGCTGACCAATTTTCAATTGGATGTTGTAAAAATGATTTCAGGAACAAATTAATCGATTAATAAACAAATTGACCTATTAATTTGATCGTTAATACAAGGTTTGAAAAAGCAACAGTGAAATAATCGATTAATTCATAACAGAATCGATTAATTTTGTACTGGAAGAAATTAATAAAATGATAACAGAATTTTAATTGATTAAAACGAAGAAGAATCGATTAAATTTGACCTCTTAATGATTTTAGTTGATATAAATCCTTTTTAATCGATTAAAATAGCTCAACTAAAATTCCTGAGAGCATTTTAATCGATTAATTCGAATTTTAATCGATTAAAACTGTACGGACAACTTTTCTAGTATTCTCTGTAAGTGATTTTAATCGATTAAAACTATTTTATATCAATTAAAACATTCATTTTATGAAACCAGAACCTGATTTGTTGTTTTGAACACCAAGGAACTTCCAGATTTTGTTCCTACAAAATAGATTTAGCATATTTCTAGTACCCTTTATATAATCACTGGGTCCAATCATGTTATTTGAAATGAATTTTTGGGTATCCATTTCATTCTACCTCTAGGAATAGCATACTTCTTAATTCTACAATATTTCACAGAGTGACCTTTTTTCATGCAATAAAAACATTTAATCACAGAGTATGATTTCCTATTTGTTTTTCTGAATTTGTTAGATGTAAATCTAATTCCAGATTTGTCAAAAATAAGTTTTTGTGACCCAAGAAGAACATCAAGATTAACTTGACCTTGTGTAAACTTTGAAACAGTTTATGATAAAAAATCAATCTTTTTTGTAATTCTGAACAATTATTAAATGGTTTATTGCATACACAATCAGAATTATCATGGATTAATTTTAAAAAATCAAGATCAGTTTCATCTTCAAGAATTTTCTTTTCAAGAGAATCTACTTTATTTACTAACCAATTATTTAATCCTTTTTGCCTATCATTTTCTTTTTGCAGTTTCTTAGGTTCTTCATGCATTTCATTAAATGCTTCTTGTAATGAATTATAATTCACCAAATTTGAAGAAGAGTTAGAACTTACACTGCTGGTTTGATGATTCTGATTTGCCATTAGACACAAGTTAGCTTCTTCATTATCAGAATTCTCTGTTGATGAAGTATCATTATCATCCCATGCTACATATGCTCTTCTTTTGACTTTTTCTTCTTTCTTATCATTGTATTTGTTCTTTTCTGGGCACTCCATTCTTACATGACCCTGCTTACCACAGCCATAGCATTTATACTTAAAAGAATCAGATTTCTTTTCATACCTTTTGTGCTTTTCTTTATCTTGGATCTTTTTCTTGAGAAATTTGTTGAACTTTCTGACAAGCAGTCCAAGATTTTCACTTTCCTCCTCTGATTCTTGACTTCTTTCTTCAACCTTGAGTGCTATACTTCTACCTTTTTTTTCAGAGACTTCTTGCTCATTGAATCTGTTAATTTCCATTTCATGTTCTCTGAGTTTGCCAAACAAGGAGGCTGTTGTCATGACTGATAAATCTTTTGATTCTGAAATAGTTGTGACCTTGGGCTGCCATGACCTGTCAAGACATTTCAAGACTTTAATATTTAATTCTTCTTTATCAAAAGTTTTACCTAAGCCCATTAGATGATTTGATGATATGAGTGAAGTGCTTTTGCACATCTGCAATACTTTCTCCAGTTTGCATTTTGAACAGCTCATATTCTCTTATGAGAGTATGTTTTCTGGCTCATTTTACATCAGTTGTTCCCTCATGAGTAACCTCAAGAACTTCCCACATTTCCTTGGCAGATTTGCATTGGGAGACCCTGAAAAACTCATCCATATTTAGTGTAGAAGTAATTATGTTTTTAGCAGTACAATCACTTTGAACTTTTTTCTTTTCTTCATCATTTAAACTGGACCATTCTTTTTCTGTAATTAAAGGACCATTAGCAATTACATCCCAAACATTCCTATCAATAGATACAATAAAGATCTTCATCCTAATCTTCCAAAATGGATAATCTGTTCCACAAAACAGTGGTGGTCTATTTATCGAAGCTCCCTCAGAAAAAGGTAATTTGTTTTCAGCCATTTAAAGATTTGGACCGAAAGCCTTGAATAACTCTCAAGAACCTTGCTCTTGATACCAATTGTTAGTAATGTAGTCTAAGATCAAGAGGGGGGGGGTGAATTGATCTTTGAAAGATTTTCGCAAATTACAAATTATCTATTTCAAAGATTAAGATTTTAGACCAGTTCTTGAATCACACAACAAGCAATAAAAGATAAATGCAGTGACAGAATTAAAGAAGAGAAAGGTTTAGAAAGATACAACCAAGGTTTATACTAGTTCACCCAATCCCAGGGCTACGTCCAGTCTCCAGCCAAATTCCAGCTGGGTTCCACTAGATTGAATGTTTTACAGATTACAACTTTAATCTCACACTCAATCTACCACAAGAACCACAATTCCAGTTCCTGCACCTAAACCTTTACCAAGAACCAAATTCCAGTTCTTGACCAACCCTGCAGCCAAATTCCAACTACAGAAAACCAGTGCCCACAATTCCAGGCACCCACAATATTGTAAAGAAAGTAAAGAAACAAAATAGAAGAAACTTAGAACGCTCAAACCAGATTTATGCAGTTTTGCAGTATGTGTTTCTTCTCAAAAGAATGCAATTTTGCCTCAAGAAAGAACTTTAATGAACTTTACAAAAACTAGTGTGATTCTCTCTTGAAAGTAGCACTTATGCTTGTTTGATTGATTGCTAAAAGATGTGTTTTAAAAAGTTCAAGCAACTCTGTTTATATAGCAGATATTGAAAACTGGTGGTTTAATTAATCTGTTAAAATAATCTTTTAATCTGTTAAAAGTCTTGTTTTAATCTGTTAAAATGTTCTTGATTATTTTCCATACGTGTTTTAACTGATACGACAACGTTTATATCAATTAAAACTCTTTTTAAAAAATCTTCCAAACTATTTTAATCGATTGTTTCGTCTTTCAATCGATTAAAATACTGCAAAACAATTTTATAAACTTTTTTAAGTGATTTTAACTGATAACAACCTGTTTTAATCGATTAAAACGCTTAGTAGAAATTCTCTTAAGTTGTTTTAATCGATTAAATCGCAGTTTTAATCGATTAAAAATATTCTGATCAGTCAAAAACTCATTCTGATCGATCATAAGCTCATTCTGATCGGTCATATGCTCATTCTGATCGATCAACAAATACTCCAAGTGGTTTTAATCGATTATTTCGAAGTTATATCGATTAAAACACTTCCAGAACACTTCCCTAAACATTTTAAGTGATTTTAATCGGTTATTTCGAAACTATATCAGTTAAAATACTGACAGAAGGTTTTCAAAACTTCCTTTAGTGAAAACAATCGATTATTTCGAAAACATATCAGTTAAAAACTTGTTGCAAAAGTGTTAAGAACATTTTAGTTGATAAAGCTTGTAAACTATTAGTTAAAATAGTTAATTAAAAACCTTTTATCAAAATACTTTGTTTTTAACCGATTAATCGCTTTTTAGAGGCATTTTGCAAAATCTTTTAAATGAAGAAACCTCATGCAGCAGAGAGATAAAAATGATTATACCTAAGTAGTGATGCAGACTCACTAATCCTACTACACTTTTATCTAAGTTACCTTTGACTACCACAAAGTAGCCTTGACTTCATTTTGTCTTCATCAAATCAACAAGATCTTTGCCAAAGTAATTCAATAAGATCTGAAAGAATTAATGGTTGAGTTCAAGAGGGGGGGGGGGTGAATTGAACTTTAAAACTTTTTCGCAAAACTTACTTTCTTTTGGAAGAATGAGTTATCTTTATTCAATCTTTGCGAAGGTAATTTGGTTTAAACACAGCAAGTTAATAGACAGAAAATAAAAGAGATGAAAGAAGAATTTTAACACACAAATTTATACTGGTTCACTCTAATCCAGAGCTACATCCAGTTCTTGACAAACCAGTCAAGTTCCACTAATACCAAGTGAAAATTACAACCAGTAGATACTCACCAATCTACCCCAAGAACTATCTTGCAAACCCACAAGATAGAATCTTGAAAACCACCCAATAACCAAATCCAGATTCATTGTACCAAGTGCAGATCACAATCCAACCTGCACAATCACACTTTTACAAAAGAGTATGGAAAGAAAAAACCTGGACTTGAAGTTCTAATTGTCCAGAACAAATTCTAACAACACTTTCTCTCTTTGATTGACCACAATTCTGATCACAGCACCTTATGATATGAAAAGATTCTTGAATGCAGAGAAAGTCACGTATATGAAAGTTTCACAGATTGATTTCACACATTTTCTCAAGTAGTGTGTTGTATATTTTTCAAAAGATAGATCAATTTCAGTATATATAGAGTAAACACAAAGAATCGAACGTTTCATCCGTCAAAAAGCTGTTTCGAGAGAGTCACAAGATCGATTGGTTTGAAAGTATAACAGTTTAGAAGAGACTCTGATCGATTAGAACTGAAGTATGATCGATCAGAATGAAACTATGATCGATCAGAATACATTTCAATCGATTAAAACATCGATTCAATCGATTGATTTCATTTAAAGCTCCATTTAATCGATTGATTCGAGTTTTTAATGGATTGAAACAGACTTTATGAAAAATGACAGACTCTGTTTCAATCGATTGAAATTTATTTCAACAGATTGAAATCTCGAAAACACTTAGTTAATAAAATAGCCTCTCTGTTTTAACAGATTGAAAAATATTTCAACAGATTGATTTTCGAAAACTCTTAGACGAAAAAATAGTCTTTCTGTTTCAGCAGATTGAAAAATATTTCAATAGATTGATTTTCTAAAAACTCTTAGACTGAAAAAATCTTTCTATTTCAACAGATTAAAAAATCATTTCAACAGATTGAAAATGCGAAACTTTGATATTGAAAAATTCATTGAGTTATTTTAACTTGTTGATTCCGCGAATCAATCAATTGAAACTACGACTATGTATGACCACTTATTATGTTAAGTGATTTTAACAGATTGAAAATCCTTTTCAACAGATTAAAAAAACTTAGTTTATTCTTTTAATACTTAAATGTAAGTTTTTCATGCAGAAAAATGATTTTCAATGAGATGCAACATTTTAAGGTGCTTATCACACAATATAATGGCCTATCAAGAGATTAAGTGCTTAAACTAAAAACTTAATCATCTACACACCCACAACCTAAGCTATATCTATGTCTTCATCAAATCCACCAAGTGCTTCAATCTCCCCCTATTTCAATGGAGACAAATAACCACTGCACCTGCATAAAAAAATAACAGACCAGAGACATATATTTTGTGGTGTGTGTGTAGTGACAGTTTTAAGCAAAATACTTCTCCCCCTATTTGACTGCATCAAATAGATTGTTTTAGTTACAGTCCAATGGGGCCACGTGGGTACCCGAATATAAAACAGATCATTAAAAACTAAGAAAAGAAAACAGAATAACAGAAACATAGAAAGTCTTCATTCGTCCCCGGGGCCTTGATTGAATTGCAGTTCCACAATCCTGTTGTAAATGTCTTCTAGTTGATTATCAATATGTTGGAACCTTGCAATGAAATTTTCATCCAAATAATGCTGCCGAGCCCTCGGAGCAGCGAGTCATCCGCATATGCCTCCTTTGGTCCGAATGCGGTTCGCTCATTTGATGTAACATTGTTCTTTCGAACCGAGACGAGAGCGTGCCACGGTCGAGCGGTGGATTGTATGGAATCATTTCCAGTGGGGTCACTTCTTCCATTGGATCGGACGGACGTGCTACGAAGTTCCGGGAATATCGGTGTTGATTCCTTCCTCTTGCTCTTCTTCTTCACTTTCTTCACTTCTCCCGAGCATCTTCTTTCGAGATCCATTCACCATCAATTTTAATGAATCCCATTTTGTGAAGCACAAAATTATTTATTTCATTCGTTGGTCGGACGGTTTCAACAAGTTCTCCTTCTACATTGACACCAAAATGTGTTAAAAACTTAGAAATCAGAATAGCATAAGGATACCTGAAATCACTAAGTCTCTTGGCTTTGATCATGTGGTCCTTGATGACGAAGACCCAGTTCACCCGTATCCTGTGGTGAATGCAGTACATCAGTACTAAATCTCCTTCGTTTAGCACCGCATGATTGCTCCCCCTGGGTGTGAGCTGCCACGACACAATGAAAGCGAGAATCCTTTCATCCAGCTTCAGCTTCCCAGTATTGAAAGAACTGACAGAATCATGAGTATTCTTCATGCATGACCGAAAGTACAGGACCTTATTAAATTCCTCCACATCTGAAGTGTATCCTTTGGTGACTTTTACACCAACATCCTTTATTCCAGACAACCTCCTTCCGGATGTTGGGTGAAATTTCAATGTCTACACCTTTAACTTGGGTTTTCAAAGTGGAACCTTCAAAGGATAAATTTGTGAAGAAAACTTTAATCAAATCGGGATAAATCCTACCATTTAACTCCGTAAACTTCGAAGCTTTTGGTGTTGTAGTAGCTTTCGAATGCCTCTAAATCCTTCGGCATGAAACCAGGAAAACTTTAACATCTTCGGAATGTAGACTTGCTTCCTGCTCAATTCATGGATAAACAAATCCATTTTCTCTTGGTCCCCATTGAACCAAGTTTCAATCCTTCCTTCAACATTCTGTTCTTGCCTTGCGATAGAAGACTCGCCTCTGCTGGACTTCTTCCTACCGGACTTTGTGCGCTTGAGCATACTTGATTTTTGGGATGAGCAGTAATAGAGAAGAACCGAGAAAAGAGAAAGTTCAAAGAAGGAAATAATACTACAGGAATAAGAATACACAAACCTTTCAGCTTCAAAAATTTTTGTCTTTACTGTTTTATTGTTTCTGCGCAGTGATGATAAAGGAGGAGAGAGAATTGCTACTGTACACTTTAATTACCCTTACAGTAGATATCCAATCAGGGTCAATCAGCTTTTATTGGAAATCTTAGATATTAAAGAGAGTAGCTGAAGTTTATCTTGTTGTAAATGCTTTCAATTTACTCTGCAGAAATTGTTAAGAGACAAAGTACATACAACTAGCCCTAAAAAAAATAATCAATTGATATTCCGTGAAACCAATTGATTTTGTAATCGCAGATACTCAGAAGTAAAATAAACCGATTGAATCGAGAATTAAATCGATTGTTTTGTGAAAGAAAATCATTCAGAGTATCATAAGTGAATTCAATCGATTGAATCGAAGATTTAATCGATTGATTTATAGAAGAAAGTATGCAGAGCTACAAGGTTAATGAAATAAACCGATTAAAAGTTTATCTAATCGATTGAACTAATAACATATCAATACCAGAGAGTAAGGATCAGGAAATCAACAGATTATTTAGCAATTTCAATCGATTGAAACAAATAATATCAAGTTATTCATGCAATTATTAATCAATTGAACTTGTTATCATCCTGTTAAAAAGCATACAATCACTGTAAAGAATCAGTTATGAAATACTAGATATATCTAGAATTCCTAATTCAGTCCTAAGCATATTAAGTCTATCTCTAGGAAGTGGTTTAGTGAATAAATCAGCTAACTGTTTTTCAGATTCAACGAATAAAATCTCACAGTCACCCCTAGATACGTGTTCTCTAATAAAGTGATGTCTAATTTCAATATGCTTAGTTCTAGAGTGTTGAATAGGATTCTTAGTTAAGTTTATTGCACTAGTATTGTCACAAACCAGAGGTACCTTGTTTAGAGTCACTCCATAATCTGTCAGTTGTTGCTTGAGGTAGATGCTTTGAGCACAACAGCTCCCAGCTGCAATGTATTCAGCTTCAGCAGTTGACAGAGCGACACACGCTTGTGTTAGAATCGCGCAGCGGAATGTTCGCGTGGTCGGACAAAAACCAAGAGGGGGGGTGAATTGGTTTCTTAATAAAAATTAGGTTTTCAAAATTTTCCCCAAATTTTACCGATTAAAAACTGCGTAAATGTAAATAGAGAAGAGTAGAGAAGATTACACAGTAGGTTTATACTGGTTCGGATCAAAAGACCCTACGTCCAGTTGCTAATCACTCAAAAGAGGATTAACGCTGTCACTAAGAACAAATTGTTACAAACAGTTTACAAATCAAAGAGATAAAGTAAAGACAACACCTCTCTTGAAATCCACAAGAGATGAAGAACATCTTTCCCCAGAGACGGCACAGCACACAATCCACTAAGAACTCCACTTAGTGATTCTTATCGCTTCTAGCCCACACCAGGTTCCAAAAGCCCCCTTTCCTTGCAACAAACAGTTCTCCGGCACTCACAAGCACTTAACTTTTGTATGGAAAGAGTTGTTCTTCTTTTCTCGAGTGCCAAAGGAGAGTTTAAGTAGGGAAATTAGGGTTTAGGAATTGGGGATTTCGAAACTAGGGTTCTTGGTAATTGGGTTTTCAAAAATAGGGTTAATTTGAAATTTAAAAATGAAAAACAGATCTGAAATAATCGATTATTTGGAGTGATAATCGATTAAAACAGAGCCAAATACGTCGAACCCAAACCTCTCCTGGATTAATCGATTATTTGGTGAAATAATTGATTATCCATGACGGAACAGATACGAAATAATCGATTATTTTGCAGCTTTAATCGATTAAAACAGTGACTTTGTATAGAAAGTGGTTTTCTCACCTGTTTGAATCGATTATTTACCTATTTAATCGATTAAAGCCGAGCTTGAATGATAAATTTGAGCTTTTTGAAGCTTCTAAGTTACGGACTATGTACCGGCTATCTTAGATTCTATAATTACAGACTCAATCAAACTAAAACAGAGTTATTACAATACGTAAATCATCAATCTTCAATCTTCAATACTCTAAGTCTTTAAGTTCTTGGATCATCATCAAAATCAACATTCTTCATGATCATTATTTGCAACATCAAGTCCTTGAATGTTCAACAATCTCCCCTTTTTGATGATGATCAAAATTATCTTTTTAAAGCCCTTGTAATAACCTCGTTTTATCCGTCATACTAACAAACACATTAAACATACCAGATAAAATTTAATATTGAATCATAGGCTTTAAATTTTTTTCCCCCTATTTTGATTATAATCAAAAAGAACCCTGCAACATCAATCATAAGAGCTCCCCCTCAAAATATGCATAATTTAGAGAAAGCTCCCCCTCAATCATAGCATGAAAGAAACATCATATTTTATTTCATAATCATTCATCCATTACAACATCAAGACAATAACAAAAGAAAATACATTGATTATCTCTATATCGGATAGCTTTAATCGATTATTTCTAGCAAATAATCGATTATCTGAGGCATTTAATCGATTATTTCACGAAATAATCGATTATTCCGGAGGAGAATACCCTGCTTTTGGACGTTTTGAGGGAAAATAATCGATTATCACTTCCAGTAATCGATTATTCCGGAGGCTATATCAAGTTTTTGAGATTTATATGCATAATAACCTATGAACATGCTACACCACGAATTTTAATATAACAATTATCCGGAAACGAGTCAAATTAAGCAGATTTTAAGCTATTTCTAATATCCCTAAGTCTCTTCTAAGATCATAGAATCTATCCTTGGGTAGAGGCTTAGTAAATATATCTCGCTAATTGACGTTTAGTGTCTACATACTCTATTTTGCGGTTTCCTTTGTCGATATGATCTCTTAAAAAATGATGTCTAATCTCAATATGTTTAGTCCTAGAGTGCATTACTCGGATTCTTAGTTAGATTGATTGCACTCGTATTATCACACATTAAGGGTATGTCATTTAAATATATACTATAATCCTCTAACTGTTGTTTCATCCACGTAATTTGAGCACAACAACTACCAGCTGCAATATATTCAGCTTCAGTGGTAGATAAAGCTACACATGCTTGTTTCTTAGAATGCCATGATATTAAGGATGAACCTAACAAATGACATGTCCCACTAGTGCTTTTCCTATCAATTTTACATCCACCATAATCAGCATCGAATATCCTAATAAACTAATACAAGCATCGAGACGGATACCACAAGCCAAATCCAAGTAGTTCCTTTTAAGTATTTTAAAACATGTTTTACTCGCAATTAGATGAGATTCTTTAGGACAAGCCTGAAATCTAGCACACACACGCATGCAATGCATAATATCGGGTCTACTTGCAGTTAAGTATAATAGTGATCCTATCATACCTCTATACATAGTTTGATTAACTTCCAAACCTGATTCATCCTTGTCTAGATAGCATGAAGTTCCCATGGGTGTGTTAGCTTCCTTTGAGGTGTCCATACCAAACTTTTTGAGAATCTCCTTGCAGTATTTAGTTTGAGAGATGAAAGTGCCTTCTTTAAGTTGCTTGATTTGAAGTCCAAGGAAGAATGTTAATTCTCCCATCATAGACATTTCAAACTCTCCCTGCATAATCTTAGCAAATTCTACACACAAAGAATTATCAGTTGATCCAAAAATAATATCATCAACATATACCTGGACCAATAAGATATGTTCTTTAACTTTCTTAATAAATAGTGTAGAATCAATTTTTCCTCTTGAAAAATCATTTGCAGTTAGGAAACTACTTAATCTTTCATACCAAGATCTAGGAGCTTGTTTTAATCCATATAATGCTTTCTTTAATTTGAAAATATGATTAGGATTATTAAAATCTTCAAATCCAGGGGGTTTCTCTACATACACTTCTTCTTTAATAAAACCATTTAAAAATGCACTCTTAACATCCATTTGATATAATTTAAATTTCATCATAGATGCATAAGCAAGAAGTAGGCGTATAGCCTCTAACCTGGCCACAGGAGCATAAGTTTCATCATAATCTATACCTTCCTCCTGACAATAGCCTTTTGCAACAAGTCTGGCTTTATTCTTTGTTATATTACCATCTTCATCAAGCTTATTTCTGAATACCCATTTAGTTCCAATAACTTGATGTGACTCTTCTCTTGGGATTAGTTCCCAGACTTGATTCCTTTCAAATTGGTTAAGTTCTTCTTGCATGGCTATGCACCATTGATCATCTTTAAGTGCTTCCTCAATGTTTTTAGGTTCAATCTGTGACACAAAAGCAACATGACATACAGAAATTATTCATATTTCTAGTTCTTACCCCTTTTGAGATGTCACCTATGATATTGTCCATTGAGAGTCCTCTAGGTGATTGCCATTCTTTTGCTAATTGAGGAGCTTGAGAAGGCACATTATCTTCCAAGTATAATTCATCAAGGGCCTCTCTTATATATTCATCATCACCTGCAAGTCTTTTATTTGACTCAAGAGGATTTCCCCAAGGTCTACAATCTCATCAAAGGTAACATGTATAGATTCTTCTATATTCAAGGTTCTCCTATTAAACACTCTATATGCCTTGCTAGTTAAAGAATAACCTAGAAAAATGCCCTCATCGGCTTTTGAATCAAATTTTCCTAGATTGTCCTTTCCATTATTTAGTACAAAACATTTACATCCAAAAATCTTTAAATGAGCAACATTAGGTTTTCTACCATTAAACAATTCATATGGAGTTGATTTTATAATTGACCTAATGAGCATTCTATTTAAAACATAGCATGCGAGTGCTAACCGCATCAGCCCAAAAATATTTAGGAACATTAGATTCATTTAACATAGTTCTTGCAAGTTCCTCTAATGACCTATTTTTTCTCTCAACTACACCATTTTGTTGGGGAGTCCTAGGAGCAGAAAAGTTATGTAATATACCATTTTCCTCACAATAATTCTCAAACTTTTCATTTTGAAACTCACCACCATGGTCACTTCTTAAAACTTTAATTCTTAGGTCTTTCTCATTTTGTATTTGTTTTGCAAATTTTCTAAAGACCTTAAAAGCTTCACTTTTCGTAGTTAAGAAAAATGTCCAAGTATATCTAGAGTAATCACCAACAATTACAAGTCCATAATAATTTCCACCAAAGCTTTTTATCCTAGAAGGTCCAAATAAATCTAAATGTAATAATTCTAGGGGTTTTGAAGTGGAAATCACATTCTTTGATTTAAAAGATGATTTTACTTGTTTACCTTTTTGGCATGCATCACACAATCTATCTTTTTCAAATTTTAACTTAGGCAATCCAATAACTAAGTCTTTTGATATCAATTTATTCAAGTGATGCATATTTATATGAGCCGCTCTTTTATGCCATAACCAAGGGTTCTCTTCCTTAGCAACTGAACATGTTATACTAGACTCATGTAAACAATCCAAATCAATCAAATATATGTTGTTATGCCTAATGCCTTTTAATTCTACTTTTTCGAATTTACTAAATGTATGGTGCAAAATTTGCTTTCAAAAGTTACCTTGAATCCTTTGTCACACAATTGGCTTATGCTAAGAAGGTTATGCTTTAATCCATCAACAAGAAGCACATCCTTAATTTCCAATGTGTTTGCACCTCCTATGTTTCCAATTCGAGAATCTTTCCTTTGTTGTTATCCCCATAAGTCACATATCCTTGTTCGTTGGCTTTGAAACTTACAAATTTCGATTTATCTCCAAGTCATATGTTTTGAGCATCCACTATCAAGATACCACATAGACTTCTTTGATTTGGAAGTTTCCTACAAAACAAGAACATAGTAAACTTAGGTCCCCACAACTTTTGGGTCCTTGGGGTTAGAGACATAACAATCTATTTAAATATCTGCAAAACTTTCTCATAAAATTTTTCAAGTTATTTTAACTGATAAAAATAAGTTTTAATCGATTAAAATGTTGTGAAAAAAATTTTTAAGTTGTTTTAATCGATTGAAATAAAATTTAATCGATTAAAAGAGTTCTGATCGGTCATAACTGCATTCTGATCGATCATCCTGACCCTTTAAATGATTTTAATCGATTGAAACGTGTTTTAATCGATTGAAAAGAATTCTGATCGCTTATAATTTGATTCTGATCAATCATCCCGACCCTTTAAGTGATTTTAATCGATTGAAACGTGTTTTTAATCGATTTAAAAGATTCTGACCGCTCATAATAAAAATCTGATCGATCACAATGAGTTCTAAATGGTTTTAATCGATTAAAAACAAGTTGTATCGATTAAAATACTGTAAAAACACTTCTTTGAACATTCTAAGTGATTTTATTTGGTTCTTTCAAAACTGCATCAGTTAAAAACATGTTTTAAGAAAGCTTTTGTAAAAATACTTTGTTTTTAGTTGTTTAAAACAATTTTAGAGGCTTTTCACAAAAATCTTTAAGTGAAGAACCTTCATGCAATAGAAAAGATAAAATGTTTTTACCTAATCATTCTGTTTAAAACATACTAAATGATCCATTTTCTTTGAATAAATACAAGATACAAATAGATTTATTTAACAATTGGAACCAAAATATATTTACCTTTAGGAACACCAAAATGTTTAATTTTACACTTATTTGAAGTGTGACCTTGTTTCATACAATAGAAGCATGCATTTTTAGAACAAGATACATTATTAACATGACATGCTCTAGTTCCTTTTTCTACCCATACTCTTTTCTTTTTAGTTTTACTCTTTTTCAAAGGAACTCTTTGATTTACATTATTTTGAGCAATTACCATTTCATGCTTCTTAAGATCATCAATTTCTTTTTCCGCTTTGTCTAGCAAATGGTTAAGAATATCTATGTCATATTCATGCTCTTTACAATTTGCACAAGCTAAGTCCTTATTCTCATCTAAGCATACAATTTTCGTATTAGCTACCTCCTTTTCTTCTAAACATGCAATTTTCAATTTTAAGGACTCATTTTCCTTTTCGAATCTTCTTAGATTTTTCTTTACAACTTTAAATTCGTTTTTCATATCCATAAATGCAGTAAATAACTCATTATAAGCATTTTGCAATTCATCATGGTCATTTTCTTCACTAGAGGATGAATCGGAATCACTAACCTCAAAATCCGAAGAAATTTTGTCATTTGCCATTAAGCAATTGTTTGCTTCTATTTCCGAGTCGCTTGATTCTGAATTTGAATCACTGTCATCCCAAGCAATATATGCTTTCTTCTTGAATTGCTTTTTGCCCTTGTGTTCATCATTTTTCTTGTTTGGGCATTCGGTCTTCATATGCCCTGCTTCACCACAACCAAAGCATTTTATATTAACGGAAGAATTTTCTTTTACCTTTCCCTTACCTTTGAAAGAATGTTTTCCTTTTGCTTTCATCATCTTGGTGAACTTCTTTATAAAAAGACTCATCTCTTCTTCATCAATTTCGGAGTCTTCTTCTTCTTCTTTCTTATTTTTGCTTTTTGAAATCTCGGTCTTGAAAGCTAGGTTCTTCTTTTGATATTGACCCTCTTCCTCATTTAGTCTTCCAAGGTCAAGTTCATGCTCTCTAAGCTTTCCAAATAACGCCGCCATAGACATAGAGGCAAGATTTTGTGACTCCGAGATGGCCGTCACCTTAGGTTGCCATTTCCTATCCAAAGATTTCAAAATTTTAACATTTAATTCATCAACGTCAAATACTTTACCTAATCCGGTGAGATGATTCACAATATGAGTGAAACGCTTTTGAACGTCGAAAATCGTTTCGCCGGGTTGCATCCAGAACATCTCGTATTCTTGGATTAGGGAGTTTTTACGCGCTCTTTTGACGTCGTCAGTTCCTTCGTGGGTCACCCTTAGCATTTCCCACATTTCCTGTGCACTTTTACAAACTGAAATTCTATAAAACTCATCAAGGGTTAGAGCAGATGAAATAATGTTTCTAGCCCTAACATCAAATTGTGCTTTTCGACTTTCTTCTACAGTCCATCTAGAAAAAGGTTTAAGAACGTCAACACCGTTCTCAGTAGTTTTAGGAATAAATGGACCGTTTAAAATAGCGTCCCAAACGCCTCTATCAACAGACTCTAAAAATATTTGCATACGTACTTTCCAAAAAGGATAATTTTGACCCGCAAAAAGTGGGGGTCTGTTGATAGACGCACCTTCGGCAAAAGTTTGATTTTGTCCGGCCATTTTCGAAAAGTTTGAATGACTATCAAAGAAAGCTCTGATACCACTTGTTAGAATCGCGCAGTGGAATGTTCGCGTGGTCGGACAAAAACCAAGAGGGGGGGTGAATTGGTTTCTTAATAAAAATTAGGTTTTCAAAATTTTCCCCAAATTTTACCGATTAAAAACTGCGTAAATGTAAATAGAGAAGAGTAGAGAAGATTACACAAGTAGGTTTATACTGGTTCGGATCAAAAGACCCTACGTCCGATTGCTAATCACTCAAAAGAGGATTAACGCTGTCACTAAGAACAAATTGTTACAAACAGTTTACAAATCAAAGAGATAAAGTAAAGACAACACCTCTCTTGAAATCCACAAGAGATGAAGAACGACTTTCCCCGAGAGACGGCACAAGCACACAATCCACTAAGAACTCCACTTAGTGATTCTTATCGCTTCTAGCCCACACCGAGTTCCAAAAGCCCCCTTTCCTTGCAACAAACAGCTTCTCCGGCACTCACAACGACTTAACTTTTGTATGGAAAGAGTTGTTCTTCTTTTCTCGAGTGCCAAAGGAGAGTTTAAGTAGGGAAATTAGGGTTTAGGAATTGGGGATTTCGAAACTAGGGTTCTTGGTAATTGGGTTTTCGAAAATAGGGTTAATTTGAAATTTAAAATGAAAAACAGATCGAAATAATCGATTATTTGGAGTGATAATCGATTAAAACAGAGCCAAATACGTCGAACCCAAACCTCTCTGGATTAATCGATTATTTGGTGAAATAATCGATTATCTCGTACGGAACAAGTACTGAAATAATCGATTATTTTGTCGTTTAATCGATTAAAACAGTGACTTTGTATAGAAAGTGGTTTTCTCACTCGTTTGAATCGATTATTTACCTATTTAATCGATTAAAGCCGAGCTTGAATGATAAATTTGAGCTTTTTGAAGCTTCTAAGTTATAGACTATGTACCGGCTATCTTAGATTCTATAATTACAGACTCAATCAAACTAAAACAGAGTTATTACAATACAGAAATCATCAATCTTCAATCTTCAATACTCTAAGTCTTTAAGTTCTTGGATCATCATCAAAATCAACATTCTTCATGATCATTATTTGCAACATCAAGTCCTTGAATGTTCAACAGCTTGCTTTTTGCTGTGCCACGATATTAGACTGCTCCCCAGTAAATGACAAGTACCAGAGGTACCTTTTCTGTCCAATCTACATCCTGCAAAGTCAGAATCAGAAAATCCAACAAGTTCAAGGGATGCACCTTCAGGATACCATAGTCCAACATTAACTGTTCCCTTAAAGTACTTCAGAATCCTTTTGGCAGCGGTAAGATGTGATTCCTTTGGATTTGCCTGAAATCTTGCACAAAGGCATACACTAAACATAATGTCGAGTCTACTAGCAGTTAGATATAGTAGTGAACCAATCAAACCTCTATATTTAGTTTGATCAACGGGTTTTCCTTTTTCATCTAAGTCTAGACAGCAGTTAGTAGACATGGGTGTAGAGGATTCCTTGCAATTGTGCATATCAAATTTCTTTAACAATTCATTGCAGTATTTAGATTGACTAAGAAAAATGCCATTTCTTAATTGTTTAACTTGGAGACCAAGGAAGAAATTCAATTCTCCCATCATAGACATTTCAAATTCACTTTGCATTTCTTTTACAAACTTATTACACATGGCATTATTAGTGGAACCGAAAATGATATCATCCACATACACCGCACCGGAATAATGTCGGTTCCAGATTTCTTAATGAATAGAGTTTTATCAACCTCACCTCGCTTGTACCCTTGATCAATTAGGAAGTTACTTAACCTCTCATACCATTGTCTAGGTGCTTGCTTTAAACCATAAAGGGCCTTTTTCAATTTGTAGACATGGTCGGGATGCTTGTGATTTTCAAACCCAGGAGGTTGAGAAACATACACTTCTTCATTGATGAGTCCATTAAGAAAGGCACTCTTTACATCCATCTCGTAGTAATCTCGAAACCACTTATACGGGCATAAGCTAATAATAATCTGACAGACTTCAAGTCTAGCTACAGGTGCAAAGGTTTCATCAAAATCAATACCCTCTTGTTGGTTATACCCTTTGGCTACCAACCTAGCTTTATTTCTAGTAATAATGCCGTGTTCATCTAGCTTGTTTTTGAATACCCACTTAGTACCAATTACATTGATATCTTTGATTTTAGGAACTAATTCCCATACTTTATTTCTTTCAAATTGATTAAGCTCATCATGCATGGCACTAACCCAGTATTCATCATTTAATGCTTCTTTAACTGTCTTAGGCTCTATTTGTGAAATGAATGCCATATGATTACGGAATTGGTTAAGAGAATGTCTAGTAGATACTCCCTTATTAATTTGCCCGATGACATTGTCTAGAGAGAGATCTCTTGGGACAATCCACTCTTTAGGAAGCTCTTCCAGAATATCTTCTTCCTCGTTCTTCGATAATTGTTGGTGACTCGGCTTTTGCGAGGTCCACTCGATGGATCATCTTCTTCAACAGGTACATCGATCTGTGTTTCTGGCATGTTTCAACTGATGAGAATTATTAGTTAAATCTTCTTCATCTCGCAGTACCTGTTGTTCTATTCTGCACCACTCGAGGAGACTCATTAAACACAACATGTACCTGATTCTTCAACTGATTTCAATCTTAAATTGTAAACTCTATATGCATGACCGTGAGTTGAGTAACCAAGAAAAATTCCTTTATCAGATTTTTCATCAAACTTGCCAATATTTTCTTTCCCATTGTTTAAAACAAAACATGTACATCCAAAAACCCCGAAATAGTTTATGTTGGGTTTTCTTCCTTTGTACGAGTTCATATGGGGTTTTCTTAAGCATGGGTCTAATCAAGACTCTATTCAAAACATGACAAGCAAGTGTTCATCGCATCTCGCCCAAAAGTATTTAGGTAAAGAATTTTCACACAACATTGTTCTAGCAAGTTCCACAATGGATCTGTTCTTTCTTTCCACAACACCGTTCTGTTGAGGAGTTCTTGGAGCAGAAAAATTGTGTTTTATGCCAAACTTTTCACAAAAAGATTCAAAATTTTCATTTACAAATTCTCCACCATTGTCACTTTGAATAGATGTAATGAAATACCCTTTTTCATTATGTAAAACCTTGGCAAGCTTTTTGAAAGATTTGTAAGAATCAGATTTGGTTTTAAGAAAAACAGTCCAGGTAAATCTGGAAAAGTCATCAACAATTACCATGATATAAAGATTACCACCTAGGCTTTTATTCCTTGAAGGACCAACCAAATCCATGTGAAGCAGTTCCAAAGGTTTGGAAGTTGAAACAATGTTTTTGTTTGAAAAAGATTTTCTAGTTTGTTTGCCTTTCAAACAAGCTTCGCAGATTTTGTCTTTCAAGATTTGAAGCTTAGGCAGCCCAGAAACTAATTCTTTTGAAATCAGTTTGTCAAGATGTTTAAGATGTATATGAGCAAGCCTTCTATGCCACAACCAAGATTCTTCTTCTTTAGTAAGAAGACAACTTTGAGATGATATAGACTGCTTGATATCTAACATGTATATGTTGTTTAACCTCTTACCTATCAACATTACCGTGTTAGATTCTCGGCTCACGGATAAGGCACTTTTCTGGTTTGAAAATGACTTTGTGACCAAGATCACATAACCGACTTATGCTTATCGGATTGTGCTTGAGACCTTCAACAAGAAGAACATTGTGAATGATAACTGATTCACCATCACCAATATCTCCAGAACCTAGAATTCTTCCCTTGTTGTTGTCTCCATAAGTCACATGACCTCCATTCTTCAATTTCAGCTTCTGGAATTTTGAAATGTCACCTGTCATGTGCCTTGAGCATCCGCTGTCTAGGTACCAAAGGGACTCTTGTTGCTGTTCCTGAAAGATCAAACATCAAGTATTTGGTACCCTTACGTATTTTGGGTCCTTAGGAGTCAAATTTTCTGTTTAACATGCTTTGGAACCCATCTCTTCCTACCTTGCGGCACAAAATATTTTCTAGCATGACAGAATTTTATAGTATGTCCTTTCTTCATGCAGTAATGACAAGATGAGAAAGGGGATGCTGTTGTTTTTCTGTATGAAAAGAAGTTCAAATATTTTTTAGTTTTTACCCCATTCTTAGGTTTGTACCCGATTCCAGAATGTTCAAACACACAGTTTTGAGACCCAAGAAGTGCATCTAAATTCTCTTTACCTTGAGTAAATTTTGTCAAGGTTTTAATCAAGTAATCAACCTTATTTTGTAAAACAATACATTTTTCACAACTCTTATTAACAGCAACATTATCCGCAGATGAATAGATAATATCTAGATGTTCTAAATCTGTTTTGCTTTCTAATAGTTCTTTTTCCAGAACTTTAACTCTATTTTCTAACCATTTATTTAAACCTTTCAACCGATTATTTGTATGAGATAAATTTCTGGCTTCACTATGCATTTCGTTGAAAGCATTCAGTAATGTGCTGTAATTCATTTCATTCTCTGTAGGAGTTGAACTTACATGTGATAAAGAGGATTCACAGCCAGCCATCAAACACAGGTTCACCTCTTCACTTTCGGATTCAGAGCTGGAAGATGAATCATTGTCTTGCCAGGCTATATAGGCCTTTTTCCCTTTGTATCTTGATTCTTTCTTGTTCCGATTCTTGGTCTTTTCCGGACAATCACTCTTTATGTGACCCTGTTTACCACAAGAATAACAAGTAATAGTATTTTGAACAGATTCAGTCTTTTTATCATTGTACCTTTTTACTTGGCCGGTTCGTTCTTTCTTCTAAGAAATTTCCCAAATTTCTTAACCAACAAAGTCAGTTCTCTCGATTCATCTTCTTCAGATCCACTGTTTTCTTCAATCGTCTTGAGAACAATATTTCTACTTTTCTTTTCTGCATTCTCTTGTTCTTTGAACCGATTGATTTCCAACTCATGTTCCCTTAACTTACCAAAAAGTGAAGCGGTAGTCATTTCAGTCAAGTCTCTTGATTCTGATATAGCTGTCACCTTTGGTTGCCACGTTCTGTCCAAACACTTTAAGATTTTGATGTTCAACTCTTCTTTGTCAAAAATCTTTCCTAACCCAATTAGATGATTGACTATGTGCGTGAACCTTTTCTGCACATCTGCAATTGTTTCTCCTTGCTGCATTTTAAACAACTCATAGTCCCTGATTAACTCATGCTTTCTTGCCCTTTTCACATCAGATGTTCCTTCATGTGTGACCTGTCGCCGCCGTCCCTTTCGACGTCCGGAGGACGTCTCGAAACGTTTATGCGAGCGATCGCGAAAAGATGGTTTGGACTCGCGTATTTGTTTTAAAAGGTTTTCGAAAAGGGGTTCTTATGGAGTCGCCACCAATGTTTTGACCATAAACATTGGAAAAGGAAAAAATGTTGATTTTAAGAAAAACCGCACTTGGCCATTATAACCAGAGTTGGGTAAGGGAGTTAGTTACGTGTGGGGAAGGTGTTAGCACCCCACAACGCCCCTTTCGGGTTCCCTATGACAGATTAATTCATTTAAATAAAGACTACGAGAAATTACGCGATTACCCTATTTTATTACATAATATTAAATGGCTATCTACATGATTTTATTCTATGTTGCATGTATAAAATGATGAATAAAGTTAAATAAAGCAATAAAAGAGATATTAAAATAGCTATCTACATGATTTTATTCTACCTGGCCTAAACGGTAAATAAAGCTAAATAAAACAATAAATAAAGCAATTAAAGAGAAGAGAATTGAAAAGAACCTCCGTAGCAAGCTTTATATTGAGAATCTCCAACTGTGAGGATGCGTTTTGGCAACCCCTCTCTCTACACGGACTCTCCTCACCAATACAAGATCGACTCCACTAAAAATTTAAAGAAGAATCAAATGCCGGAATATAATTCCTTAACCGATTGTTACCTATTTAAGGCAATCGGAAAGATCATTCGAGAAAGGGAGAGAAATAGACAAGTGCTCGAGTTTTAGAAAGTGTTTCGAGCTCTCGGGATGTCCGTGGTGTGAAAAAGTGGCAAATGAGCCTCCTATTTATAGTTTTTCGCAGCTGGCGCACTTTGGGACGGCCGTCCGGGGTGGGACGGCCGTCCTGGACTCGGGACAGCCGTCCCAAATGGCAAAATTACACAGTGCGGGACCCCCGGGAACCCGGGACGGCCGTCTCACATAACCGGGGCTCGGGACGGCCGTCCCAACTTCGGGACGCGCGTCCCAACTGGCTGGGGCAGGTTGGGACGGCCGTCCTAACCGGGACGGCCGTCTCAACCTGTTCAGCCGGTTCGCGCGTTTCGGGACTCCGGAAGCTCTCCTTGCTCGTTTTGGACGTCAATTGATGCCGATATGTGTCTATTGAAGCTTTATCTTCATATGGGAAGTCTCCTTGGCTCTTATTTGTAATGCTAGACGAGCTTTATCTTGTTACGGGTGATCTCCTTTATCTTTATTTGAGAGGCCGGCAAAATTAGGGGTCTACAGCTGCCCCCTTCACCTGCCTAGCTAATTGGTCGACTGGATATGTCGACAAAATTAGTTGGTAGGGGAAGGAGTTAACCCTTTGCCGGTTATCCTTCGGATGTCGCTCCTTGTTGATCCTCCGGATGATAAATATTTTGATAGGTACCAACCCCTATCTCGGTTTGAGCTTTCTTTTTAAGGTTTTGGTGGGTACCTACCCCCACCTGGTATGAATCTGCATTTTTAAGGTTTTGGTGGGTACTTACCCCCACCTGGTACGAATCCGCATTTTGCCGGATTCTAGTGGTTTTTACACCCCCACTGGGTGCGAACCCGTACATATTGACTAGGTTCTAGTGGATTTTACACCCCCACTGGGTGCGAACCTGCATATTGACTAGGTTCTAGTGGATTTTACACCCCCACTGGGTGCGAACCTGCATATTGACTAGGTTCTAGTGGATTTTACACCCCCACTGGGTGCGAACCTGCATATTGACTAGGTTCTAGTGGATTTTACACCCCCACTGGGTGCGAACCTGCATATTGACTAGGTTCTAGTGGATTTTACACCCCCACTGGGTGCGAACCTGCATATTGACTAGGTTCTAGTGGATTTTACACCCCCACTGGGTGCGAACCCGCATCTTGACAAGGCTCTATTGTGCGAGTCCGCATCTTGCCGGACTCTAATGGTTTTTACACCCCCACCGGGTGCGAACCCGCATCTTGACAAGGCTCTATTGTGCGAGTCCGCCTCTTGACGGACTCTAATGGTTTTTACACCCCCACTGGGTGTGAACCCGCATCTTGACAAGGCTCTATTGTACGAGTCCGCATCTTGCTCGGACTCTAATGGTTTTTACACCCCCACCGGGTGCGAACCCGCATCTTGACAAGGCTCTATTGTGCGAGTCCGCATCTTGCCGGACTCTAATGGTTTTTACACCCCCACCGGGTGCGAGTCTCGCATTTCGACGGACTCGATGAGTACCTACCCCCATCCGGTACGAATCCGCATTTTGACAAATTCTTGGAATGCTCTTTTTGGAATATCTTTTTGATTGATGAGTACGAACCCTCATCCGGTTTCGGCGACTTATTGTCTCCGATCATGCGCCTATGGGGAGTAATTTTTCTTTTTGATTGTGCCGCTTGATTAGGCGAAGATTCACTTGAGGATTTTGTTGTGCCTCTTGATTAGGCGGGAATCCACTCGGGGATTTATTGATTCTTGATTGTGCCTCTTGATTAGGAGAGAGCCCACTTGGGGATGTGATTTCTATTTGGTTGTGCCTCTTGATTAGGCGTGAATCCCCGGGGATTTGTTGATTCTTGATTGTGCCTCTTGATTAGGCGGGTGCTTCAATAGTGGTGAAGGCTTTTTACTTGTTGTTTGCCTCCGAATAGGCTGATGTTCTGTTTGAGGATATTTGTTCTTGATAATACCTCTGAGTAGGTAGATGTTTCTTGAAAGCTTTGCTTGTATTGCCTCTTTTAGGTTGATTTCCCGTTTCTTGGGGATATTGGCTCTTTGCTTGTTTCTGAGTAAGCATAGGCATTCTTGGGAGTGAAGGTTTTGTACTTCGCTGGGGATATTCATATTGGGTGCTTAACTCCCTGTGGATTTGTAATTTGTAATTTGCCTTTGCGGTTAGGCTTACTGGGGAGAAAATTTTCTTTTTGATGATCCACCGGGGGGTTGATTTGCCTTTCTGTGGATGGAATTTTCTCATTTTCTTCTTTTATAGATTTTTCTTGATGTGCTCTTCTTGGGGATTTTCTTTCGGCTTTTTCTTGCAGTGGCCTTTGTCAGAGGATGAAAGGCTTTTCTCTTCTTTCTTTTTGTTGCCCCCCGGTGATGTAAAGGACTTGACTTCGTATGATGGGCTCCTGTGTAACCCTTATTCTCCGTTGGGGAATGAAGTGGAGATCCTTATATGAGTGTGCTTGATGACTCATGTGGTGACGAAGATGAGTCGCAAGGTATTCTTTTTGTTTTGCCTCTGGAGTAGGCAAGGATCCGCTTGGGGATAATCGAGCCTTTCCGTTGGCTTTTCTACATTGATGACTTTTCTGGATGGAAAGATGTTGATTGCAGCTCCAAGTGATTTATGCTTGATGACTCATGTGGTGTAGATATTGAGTCATGGAGTAATTTTGTTTTGCCTTTGGAGTAGGCAAGGATCCGCTTGGGGATTATCAAGCCCTTCGTTGGCTTTTTCTATTTTTGATGTACCTTCTTTTATTGGTGTAGAAGGTTAATGGTTGGAATTAGCTTTCTTGGAGCTCTTTAGTCTGCTAAAATGATTTTGATTTCGCCTTTCGTGTTTTTGACTTTCATTTAGAGGCTGGATTTTGGCGCCTTTTATTTCCAATCACAAACATGGAGACTATCCTCCTTATATGCATGTTTATTATTCTTGTTTGAAGAAAATTATTTTTTCTTGATTTTGACGAAGTCGTATTATGCAACTACTTTGTGTGTGGATGTCCTAAATGTCATCTGATGTTCATTTATTTTTGATGCATTTAGAAAGTGACTGGCCTTCTTCCGTCGGCTTCTCACGAATATGCCGATGGGCTCCTTTCTTATGATCTTAATGATGGGCTCATCTTTTACTCATCTTTTGGTTTTAGCCCTATCTTTTGCCTAGACCGCCCTTTACGGGTTTTCGATCTAGCGTGCTGCCTTAATTTTTGCCTAGAATATCTTAGGGGGCTTTTGCCTTATCTTTTGCCTAGATCGTTCTTCTTCTTCTTTTTTTTTTTTTTTTTTTTTTTGATCTAGCAGGCTACCCTGGTTTTTTCCTAAGAATATCCTAGCAGGCGCTTATTATCTTATTATTTTTATATGCTTCCCCTTTTTAGATGCATGTTCGACCTTTGATTAAAAAGTCTTTGCGCATATTTATGATTTATCAATAAAGAGGCATTTCCATAATATTTGGTCAAGAGAAAGGAAATGAAAGGGAATTTTATTGATAAATGAACGAAAGTTTATTTCTTTTACGTAAGGATTACAAAAGGAATTTAGAAGAATGGGTAGTCAAGGTTGGTCGTATCTGTATAGGCTTGAACAAGTCATGTCTATGATATCTCGCCCCCGGTTCTCCTAATTGCTTCGGTTGAGATGCCCGAGCTCGGAGTGAAGACTATGCAGATCGCTTGCTCCTGGAAGAATGTTACTTTAGCCGCCTTTTCGGCTTTCAACTAATGTAACCATTGCTCTTAGTTTTTTTTTTTTTTTTTTTTTTTGACCTCTTCTTTTTGCCTAGGACATATCCTAGCGAGGAATATGGACCCTATCTTTTGCCCAGGAATGTCCTTTGCGGATTTTCATTCCTGACGGGTCTTGAGCAATGTCTTCAAGCATAATATTTCTTTACTCAGCGTCGGAATTGATTGGGTGTCGAAGCTCCTCTCCATCCATATTAGTGAGAATAAGTGCCCCTCCCGAGAAAGCTTGTTTGACCACAAAGGGTCCTTCATAATTTGCCGCCCATTTTCCAATTTTATCCTTCCAGGTCGGAAGCGTTCTTTATCACTAAATCCCCTTCTTGATAAGTATGAGGGCGTACCTTTTTATCATAAGCCCTTTTTATCTTCTTTTGATAGGCTTGTCCATGGCATATGGCATTCAGCCGCTTTTCATCGATAAGGTTTAATTGATCGTATCGACTTTGGGCCCATTCGGATTCCGTTAATTTTGCTTCCATAATAATTCGCGAGGAAGGTATTTCGACCTCTATTGGCAATACGGCCTCCATTCCATATACAAGGGAGAATGGAGTGGCTCCTGCTGAGGTTCGTACGGACGTTCGATATCCATGAAGAGCAAAAGGTAATTTTTCATGCCAATCTTTATAGGTTTTAACCATCTTTTGAACAATCTTCTTGATGTTTTTATTGGTCGCTTCCACTGCGCCATTCATTTTAGGCCTATAAGGAGAGGAGTTATGATGCTGAATTTTGAAGTCATAACATAGTTCTTCCATCATTTTATTATTCAGATTGGTCCCATTATCGTAATGAGGCGATGTGGAATGCCGTATCGACATATGATATCTTTCTTAACGAAGGTGACCACTACTTTTCTAGTCACATGTGCATAAGATGCAACTTCCACCCATTTAGTGAAATAATCAATGGCTACCAAAATGAATCGGTGACCATTGGACGCCTTAGGCTCAATAGGTCCGATGACATCTATGCCCCACATAGCAAATGGCCAAGGGATAGCCATAACATTGAGAGGTATCGGTGGAACATGTACATTATCTGCGTGTATTTGACACTTGTGACATTTTCTAGCATACCGATAACAGTCCTTTTCCATTGTGGACCAAAAGTATCCCGCTTCCGAGGATTTTCCTAGCCATGATATGCCCTGGTGCATGAGTCCCAAAGGTTCCTTCATGTATTTCTTTGATCAATATCTCGGGCTTCTTCGGGATTAACACATCTTAATAAAGTAGAATCACAATTCTTTTTATAGAGGGTTTCTCCTATCAATGTAAACCCTATAGCCCTTTTACGAATGGTCCTTTTATCATTGTCACTCGATTCCCTCGGGTATTCACTCTTTGTCAAGTATCGCCTTATGTCCCGATACCAAGGGGCTTTATCTTTTTCGCTGTCCACCATCATACAAAAGGCTTGTTTGTCGTGCCTTTTGACTTGGATGATAGGCATCTCATGCTCTTGCCCTAGTGCGAACATGGATGATAATGTTGCCAGCGCATCAGCAATCTGGTTATCCTCCCGAGGGATATATTCGAAACCGATGTTTTCCATTTGTGAAGTCATCTTACTGGATATGCTCCGGATAAGGGATTAATTTGGAGTTTCTAGTTTCCCATTCACCCTTGAGTTGATAAATAACAAGGGATGAGTCACCGAATACTTTGAGTTTGGTTACCCCGTGATCCAAGGCCGTTTGAATACCTAGAGCACAGGCCTCATATTCTCGCCATATTGTTTGTACAGTCGAAGGTTAATTCGGTCGTTATCGGGATATGCTTCTTTTCGAGCGATATTAAAATAGCTCCGATCCCATGTCCTAGTAAGTTTGAAGCTCCATCGAAAAACATGATCCACTCATCATTTTTAAGCTCTTCATGTTGAATATGCATTATATGCTCATCTCGGAAAATCATCTTGGAGGGATTGATATTCGTCTGTTGGCCCATGTGCCGGATAGTCTCGCCAAAGGACTCGGCTTTTATAGCTTTCTCGAGTGATATGAATAATATCAAATTCCGAGAGGAGTACTTGCCATCTAGCTATCCTTCCTGGTCAAGATGGGTTTTTCAAACAAGTATTTGATTGGGTCCATTTTGGAAATTAACCAAGTTGTATGTCCGACCATATATTGTCGAAGGCGTTGAGTTGCCCACACCAATGCACAACATGTTTTTTCGAGTGGTGTATAACGGGTCTCATAGTTTAGGAATTTTTTACCGAGGTAATATATGGCTTGTTCTTTTTTACCAGATGTCATCTTGTTGACCGAGCACACATCCCATGGACTCGTCGAGTACCGATAGGTAAAGAATTAGGGGTCTCCCTTCCACAGGTGGTATCAATACCGGAGGATTAGTTAGGCATATTTTGATATTTTCGAAGGCTCGTTGACATTCATCGTTCCAAACTGTTCGGTTGGTTTTTACGCAATAACTTGAAGATGGACATACATTTATCTCGTTAATTGCGCAATGAACCGTGCGATGTAGTTTATTCGGCCTAAGAACCCTCTAACTTCTTTTTCTCGTTCTTGGCGGGGCATCTCTATGATTGCTTTTGTTTTATCGGGGTCCACCTCGATTCCTTTTTACCGACGATGAACCCGAGAAGCTTTCCTGATCGTACTCCGAACGTGCATTTAGCCGGATTAAGCTTAATCTGGTATTTTCGAAGCCGATTGAATAATTTCGTTAAGTGTAGGAAGTGATCTGTCTCATTTTTAGACTTGACAATCATATCATCCACGTATACTTCGATTTCTTTGTGGATCATATCGTGAAATAGTGTAACCATAGCCCTTTGATAGGTCGCCCCTGCATTCTTAAGTCCAAACGGCATCACTCTATAACAAAATGTCCCCCATGGCGTAATGAAGGAAGTTTTTTCTCTGTCTTCGACGACCAATTTGATTTGATTATACCCCGCATATCCATCCATGAAAGAATAAAGAGTATTTGTAGCAGCTGTGATCTACGAGCATATCAATATGTGGTAAGGGGAAATCATCTTTCGGACTTGCACCGGCTCAAGTCCCGTAATCTACGCATACTCGATTTTTCCATTTTTCTTTATAACTCGGCACAATATTTGCCAGCCATTCAGAGGTATTTTGAAACGATCGGAAATTGGCATCCAACCTGTTTTTCTACTTCTTCTTTAATTTTTAAGGACCATTCTGGTTTTACTCTTCCGAAGTTTTTGTTTAACGAGCTGAAATCCCTCTTTTAATGGTAATCGATGCTCTACTATACTTTTATCGATCCCGGGCATATCATGGTAGGACCACGCAAACACGTCCATATATTCTCTTAGCAATTGTATTAGTTTTTCTTTGACATCATCATCAATTTGGGTTCCAATATTTACTTCTTTTTATTATCTTCTTGTCCCAGATTGATGACCTCGGCTTTCTCCCGATGGGGTCTGTATTGATTGCGCTTCTTTTTTAGCAGTCTTTGCATGTCCGGGAAATGGTCCCCTCCTCACTGTCTCGACTCAATCCATTCGTCTTCGCCTTTCGGATCTTCCAAGGAGTTTTCAATCACGGACATGACTCGTATGGGTTATGCTTTGTTTTAGATTTCTTTATGAGATGTATGAGAGAGAAAAGAATGAAAGAGAATATGGATATTAAAAAAATGCCTTATTGTATTGATAGAAGAAAATATTTACAAAGCCCTTATTAACCAAAAATCTTGTGATCATGGGCGTGGATCACGAGAAATACATCGGAAGTTTTTTTTTTATATCTATTTTTATCTATATTTTTTTATTGCAAAAGATGATAAAAATGATGAGCCCTAATCTGCCGGTCTCCGTTATCCCATCTTTTATTCGGGCATTGATAGGGGCTGGTCATCCACCTTCGGAGTAGATGCGTCAAAGGTAATCCATCCCGCGTCTATTAGATTCTGGACCTTGTGCTTTAGGGCTACACGACTTTCGATGGAGTGCCCTGGAGAACCCGAATGGTAATCACGAGCTTTCATTAGATTTATACCATTCCGGGTATGGTGGCTCCATTTTCTTGGGAGGGACGCGCACGAGGAGCTTGGCGTCCAACAATTTCAAAAATAGACTTCCATAGGAGGTAGGTATGGAAGTGAATTTCCTCTCCTGTCTCGCGTGGTTTGGCTTGTTGCGAGGAGGCGGAAGGAGTGGTAATACTAACTGCATTCACGGTTCCTTCCTTCTTTTTCCAAAGCTCTTTTTATCATTTGGAGTGGAGGAATTGGAGGTAGTATGTCTGTGCAATTCTTCCGCTTTTCGACCTCTGCTCTACTCTTTCCCCTATAATTACCACATCCGCAAAGAGTGTTGATGTGTTCCCTATCATTTTGTCGTAATAGGGACCAGTCAAAGAATTGATGAACATGGATGTGGTTTCCTTGTCTGATAGAGGAGGTTCCACTTGTGCTTGCCAATTCCCTCCATCTTTGGGCATATGCTTTGAAGGATTCGTCGTTTTTCTTGCTTAATAATTGTAGATCCGCTCTTTCGGGGTCGAGTCAATGTTGTATTTATAACGACGAAGAAATGCATCTGCCATATGTCTCCAGTGTTTGGATTTGCCCTCCTTCTAGTTGCATATACCGGTTTAAGGCCGATTCGACCAGGCTCTCCTGAAAGCAGTGGATCGGAGTTTTTCATTATCGGCATGCGCAGCCATCTTACGACAAGTACATTGTAAGGTGGCTTCTCGGGCGAGTCGATCCCATGTATTTCGGGAAGTCCGGAGTTTTGAACTTGTTAGGGAATTGGATATTTTTGACGAGGCACATATCAGTCGCTTCTTTTATATCAAAGTTATGACCTTCCATGGCTCTCAGCCTTTCTTCAAGAGCGAGTGATTTGTTGTTTTGATATTTCGGGAGCATGAATATGTACTTGCTCTTGTGTCGGAATGATCGTGCTCACTTTGAGGTTCCTCTTCTTCTTCTTGGTGAGAGGCTTGTCCATTCCGAGGATCCTCTCGATGAAGATTCTGTTGATGCATCATTTCTAGCATTTGAGCCATTTGCTCTTTCAGGTGTAGTAAGCTCAGCGGTGAGCTTTCGGTTTTGCTCTTCTAGTTGTTCCATCTTCTTAGCTTTTTGAGCACGAGTGAGGACGGGCGGAAGACCGACCACCTTCTAAATGATTTTAATGATTCTTATTATGACTTTTTATTTTAAATGATTAGCGTGGAATAAATACGCCCTAGGATGAATGTGTTTATGTATGAGAGGTTTTATTATGATGATGTTTATGCATACTTTTCTTAATGCATTGGTTTTCTCTCTTGGTTTTACCACTTATTGAATGATATGGTATGAATGATACGACTTTGCCAAAAATCTTTTGTAAAAGGGTATTTTTATGACCTTAATGTTTTTATATTTTTTATGATTTTTAGGGTTTTTCACTTTTTTTTTGTTTGTTGTATGATTACCCTATGCTAATGCATCAATACAAATGCAGCAAACATATGCACACACAATTCATACATCCACGAGCGAGCCACGCTTATTTAATCACAAGGTAGGATTTTCCTGCGAAACGTGCTTGGTTTAGGTGGTTCTAACTGTTCTCACCAGGCCAAAGGTCCCCAAGGTGCCCCCATTATAGGGACCTCTCAATCTCTCAATCCTCGGGTCATGCACGGAACTCCGTGGCGACACCCTTAGACCAAAAGAAGAGAGTTATCACCTTGAGTTGGTGGTTTTCCGACAACGGCAGGTAGCCCGTGTGCCAACTAACCGATCGTATCCGCCACCCACTCCCTATAGATATTCACTCTTGCCCCCGGGTATAGAGGGACTGCATGTGTGCAAGGGTTCTTGTGTGCAATTTATATTTCAAACAATTGCGAAATAATCATACGGCAGCTTATTAAAGCCATACAATAAAAACATACAAAAGGGTAAAGGCGTAATTTCAAATTTTTACTTAGTTTGAATTTATCTCGTCACTAAATGGGATCAACTCTCTAGCTTCCCCGGTGGAGTCGCCATCCGTCGCCGCTGTCCCTTTCGACGTCCGGAGGACGTCTCGAAACGTTTATGCGAGCGGTCGCGAAAAGATGGTTTGGACTCGCGTATTTGTTTTAAAAGGTTTTCGAAAAGGGGTTCTTATGGAGTCGCCACCAATGTTTTGACCATAAACATTGGAAAAGGAAAAAATGTTGATTTTAAGAAAAACCGCACTTGGCCATTATAACCAGAGTTGGGTAAGGGAGTTAGTTACGTGTGGGGAAGGTGTTAGCACCCCACAACGCCCCTTTCGGGTTCCCTATGACGATTAATTCATTTAAATAAAGACTACGAGAAATTACGCGATTACCCTATTTTATTACATAATATTAAATGGCTATCTACATGATTTTATTCTATGTTGCATGTATAAAATGATGAATAAAGTTAAATAAAGCAATAAAAGAGATATTAAAATAGCTATCTACATGATTTTATTCTACCTGGCCTAAACGGTAAATAAAGCTAAATAAAACAATAAATAAAGCAATTAAAGAGAAGAGAATTGAAAAGAACCTCCGTAGCAAGCTTTATATTGAGAATCTCCAACCGTGAGGATGCGTTTTGGCAACCCCTCTCTCTACACGGACTCTCCTCACCAATACAAGATCGACTCCACTAAAAATTTAAAGAAGAATCAAATGCCTGGAATATAATTCCTTAACCGATTGTTACCTATTTAAGGCAATCGGAAAGATCATTCGAGAAAGGGAGAGAAATAGACAAGTGCTCTCGAGTTTTAGAAAGTGTTTCGAGCTCTCCGGGATGTCTGTGGTGTGAAAAAGTGGCAAATGAGCCTCCTATTTATAGTTTTTCGCAGTGGCGCACTTTGGGACGGCCGTCCGGGGTGGGACGGCCGTCCGGACTGGGACAGACCGTCCCAAATGGCAAAATTACACAGGCTGGGACCCCCAGGAACCCGGACGGCCGTCCCACATAATCAGGGCTCGGGACGGCCGTCCCAACTTCGGGACGCGCGTCCCAGCTGGCTGGGCAGGTTGGGACGGCCGTCCCAACCGGGACGGCCGTCTCAACCTCGTTCGCGCGGTTCGCGCGTTTCGGGACTCCGGAAGCTCTCCTTGCTCGTTTTGGACGTCAATTGATGCCGATATGTGTCTATTGAAGCTTTATCTTCATATGGGAAGTCTCCTTGGCTCTTATTTGTAATGCTAGACGAGCTTTATCTTGTTACGGGTGATCTCCTTTATCTTTATTTGAGAGGCCGGGCAAAATTAGGGGTCTACATGACCTCTAAAATTTCCCACATCTCTTTGGCAGAGGCACACTGAGACACCCTGAAAAACTCATCAAGATTTAAAGCAGAGGTAATAATATTTTTTGCAGTATAATCATATTGGACTCTCCTATTTTCTACATCAGTTAATTCAGCCCAATCTTTTTCAACTACTTTACCATCTACTCGTATGAGTTGGTTTGTAAGGACCATTAACAATTGTTTCCCAAATGCCTCTATCAAGAGATTCAATAAAGATTTTCATTCTAACCTTCCGAAAGAATAATTCACACCGGAAAAAAGTGGAGGCCCGTTTATGGAGGCTCCTTCGAAAAAGTCATCTTTCCCTCAGCCATTGGACCGATTTCTTGAGTAACTTACAAGAACCAGCTCCGATACCAATTGAAAGAATTAATGGTTGAGTTCAAGAGGGGGTGAATTGAACTTTAAAACTTTTTCGCAAAACTTACTTTCTTTTGGAAGAATGAGTTATCTTTATTCAATCTTTGCGAAGGTAATTTGGTTTAAACACAGCAAGTTAATAGACAGAAAATAAAAGAGATGAAAGAAGAATTTTAACACACAAATTTATACTGGTTCACTCTAATCCAGAGCTACATCCAGTTCTTGACAAACCAGTCAAGTTCCACTAATACCAAGTGAAAATTACAACCAAGTAGATACTCACCAATCTACCCCAAGAACTATCTTGCAAACCCACAAGATAGAATCTTGAAAACCACCCAAGTAACCAAATCCAATTCATCGTACCAAGTGCAGATCACAATCCAACCTGCACAATCACACTTTTACAAAAGAGTATGGAAAGAAAAAACCTGGACTTGAAGTTCTAATTGTCCAGAACAAATTCTAACAGCACTTTCTCTCTTTGATTGACCACAATTCTGATCACAACACCTTATGATATGAAAAGATTCTTGAATGCAGAGAAAGTCACGTATATGAAAGTTTCACATATTGATTTCACACGTTTTCTCAAGTAGTGTGTTGTATATTTTTCAAATGATAGATCAATTATGTATATATAGAGTAAAACAAAGAATCAGAACGTTTCATCTGTAAAAAAATTGTTTCAGAGAGTCACAAGATCGATTGGTTTGAAAGTATAACAGTTTAGAAGAGACTCTGATCGATTAGAACTGAAGTATGATCGATCAGACCGAGTTATGATCGATCAGAATGAAACTATGATCGATCATAATACATTTCAATCGATTAAAACATCGATTCAATCGATTGATTTCATTTAAAGCTCCATTTAATCGATTGATTCGAGTTTTTAATGGATTGAAACAGCTTTATGAAAAATGACAGCTCTCTGTTTCAATCGATTGAAATTTATTTCAACAGATTGAAATCTTGAAAACACTTAGTTAATAAAATAGCCTCTCTGTTTTAACAGATTGAAAAATATTTCAACAGATTGATTTTCTGAAAAACTCTTAGACTGAAAAAAATAGTCTTTTTGTTTCAACAGATTGAAAAATATTTCAACAGATTGATTTTCTAAAAACTCTTAGACTGAAAAAAATCTTTCTATTTCAATAGATTAAAAAATCATTTCAACAGATTGAAAATGCGAAACTTTGATATTGAAAAATTCATTGAGTTATTTTAACTTGTTGATTCTGCGAATCAATCAATTGAAAATACGACTATGTATGACCACTTATTATGTTAAGTGATTTTAACAGATTGAAAATCCTTTTCAACAGATTAAAAAAACTTAGTTTATTCTTTTAATACTTAAATGTAAGTTTTTCATGCAGAAAAATGATTTTCAATGAGATGCAACATTTTAAGGTTCTTATCACACAATATAATGGCCTATCAAGAGATTAAGTGCTTAAACTAAAAACTTAATCATCTACACACCCACAACCTAAGCTATATCTATGTCTTCATCAAATCCACCAAGTGCTTCAAGATCTTCATCACTTTCAAAATCAACCAACGGTATGGAATGAAGAATGCCAACAAGCATTCGATAAAATCAGAACATGTTTAACCAATTCGCCAGTATTGGTACCACCCGTTGAAGGGAGACCTCTGATCCTATACTTGTCAATACTCAAAGAATCCATGGGATGTGTGCTTGGTCAACAAGATGAAACCGAGAAGAAAGAGCGAGCCATTTACTATCTCAGCAAGAAATTCCTAGACTATGAAACCCGTTATACACCATTCGAAAAAACCTGTTGCGCACTGGTGTGGGTCACTCAGCGTCTCCGACAATATATGGCTCGGCATACAACATGGTTGGTCTCCAAAATGGACCCAATCAAGTACCTCTTCGAGAAGCCCATTTGGACTGGAAGAATAGCTAGGTGGCAAGTTCTCCTCTCAGAATTTGATATCATTCATGTCACCCAGAAAACTATTAAGGGTAGCCCCCTAGCGGATTATCTAGCCCATGGGTCAACAAACGAGTATCAGTCTCTACAAGACAACTTTCCCGATGAGTATATCATGCACATCGAACACGAAGAGACCAAAGAAGAGGCATGGACCATGTTCTTCGACGGGGCTTCAAACATGCTCGGACACGGGATATGAGCTATTTTGATATCCCCTGAAAATAAATATATCCCCGTAACGACCAGGCTTAATTTCGACTATACCAATAACATGGCCGAATACAAAGCGTGTGCACTAGGAATCCAAGCAGCTTTAGATCATGGGGTTACTAAGCTCAAAGTCTTTGGTGATTCATCCCTTGTCATCTATCAACTTAAAGGTGAATGGGAAACTCGAAACTCTAAATTAATCTCATATCTAGAGCACATCCGAGATTTAGTCTCAAGAATGGAAAGCGTCACCTTCTAGTATATTCCTCGAGAAGACAATCAATTTGCTGATGCCCTCACCACTCTATCATCCATGTTTTCTTTGGGTCAAGAACATGAGATGCCAACCATCCAAATTAAGCTGCATGAAAAATAAGCTTTTTGCATGATAGTAAATGGCGAGCGCGACCAAAATCCCTGGTATCATGACATCAAACAATATCTCATAAGGGGCGAATATCCCAAATGAATTAACGACAATGATAAATGAACTATTCGTAAAAGGGGCGTAGGGTTCACGTTGATTGAAGGAACCCTCTACAAAAGGAGTCTCGATTCCACTCTCTTAAGGTGTGTGGACCAAGAAGAAGCCCAAACCATGATAAGAGAAATCCACAAAGGAACTTTTGGGACCCACGCACCTGGGCATGTCATGGCAAAGAAGACTTTAAGGGCAGGATACTTTTGGTCCACAATGGAAGCTGATTGTCACCAGTATGCTAAAAAGTGTCACAAGTGCCAAATCTACACCGATAATATCCACGTGCCGCCCGCACCTCTCAGTACCCTAGCTACACCATGGCCATTTTCTATGTGGGGCATGGATGTCACTGGGCCCATAGAACCCTGTAGACCCCAAATCTTGCCCGGTCTCATAATAAAGACCAGAAGACCTTCTATTCGAAGATGGATGAAGCCTAAGAAGCCACTAGGAGAGAATATTAGGCCCCATACTAGGATAGGAGGGATTTTCGGCATGTAAATAAGGATTTTCGCCTTTTAGGGTCGAGACCGTCGTCTCGGATTCGGGACCGCCGTCTCGCCTTGCAAAAGTGGCGAGACCGCCGTCTCGACTTTGTCAGACGAGACGGCCGTCTCGACCTGACAGGCGCGAATCCCTATAAATAGCCGCGCCATTCCCCTCACTTCACACAGTTCTTCCATTATCTCTCTAGTCACTTCCTCAAATTCTCTTTCTAGAATCCCTCCGAAGCATTTCCAGAGTTTCTGAGAGTCTTTTAGAGTTTTTTATAGCGTTTTTGAGAGATTTTGGCGCTGTAAAGAGTGAAGGGCTGCCAAAAAGCACCCTAATTTTCAAAAGGTTAATAGAAAGCTTGCCTCGGAGGTTTTTACATTCTCCCTCTCTCTTTTACTGTTTTATTTTAATTATGCAACAGATATTAGGGCCATGTAGTCATAACTTTAAATTGCGCAAATAAAGGGTAAAAGCGTATTTTCACCGGTTTAATTATTTAAAATAGTTGGTCTATCATAGGGAACCCGAAAGGGGTGTCGTAAGGGAACTAACACTTCCCTTACACGTAACTAACTCCCTTACCCAACTCTGGTTCTAATGACCAAAGTTGGTTTTTCAAAAACCAACGCCTTTTCACTCCTTTTTCGATGTTTCCGGTAAAAACATCGGTGGCGACTCCAGAAGAACCCTTCAAAATTAGTTCTTGGGTTAGCCCGTGTATCGGACAATCCAAGAGCGCCTTTTCGAAAACCTCGCCCCTAGGTTCAGCCCGGTTATCGGACAACCTAAAGGCGTTGTAACCACACCCATAAAACGCGAAAATCGGAAAGTCAGAACCATCGCGTCGCTCCGACCGCCTCGTTTTGACGGTGGCGACAGATGGCAATTCCGTTGGGGAAGCCTAGAGAGTTGATCCCATTTAGTGATGGGCCAGCTTAAAATAAATAAACCAAGAAAATTACGCTTTTACCCTACCTTGTATTATAACATGCTTTAATGTTTGGCTTTAATAACTGTTGCTTGTTTATACTTACGCAATTGTTTGAAATACAAATTGTACACAAACCCTTGCACACTACAGTTCCCTCTATACCCAGGGGAAAGTGAGAAATCCATAGGGAGTGGGTGGCAGGTACGGTTCGCTGTAGTGATGGCCTTGTGCCCACCAGTGTGATCGGAAACCACAACTCAAGGTGATAACCTTCCTCTTTTGGCACAAAGACTGACTATGGCCTTAGTGCTAAGCATGGTCGGAAGGCTGGAGAGTGGGGACCCTATAATGGGGGCACCTTGGGGGCCTTAGCCTTGGTCAGAACAGTTAAAACATACCTTCGCCAATGCACTTTTCTGCAGGAAAACCCTAACTCATGATTAAAACGACTTCTCGCCTGTTCGCGGATGATCGAATTGTGTGCGCATTTGTTTGTTGCATAGCATAACCAAACAACAAAAAAATCATAAAAAATATTTTTTGCAATAAACACCCTTATCTCGGACAGTCTGCCTTTTAGCTAGCCTGGTTTCAGGTTCTTTGTAAGCTAAGTAGCCACGCAGTCCGACAGAAGAGATAAGGGACGCTAACTATTCTTTCGCATAAAGCCATTTTTTATCTCGGACAGTCTGCCTTTTAGCTAGCCTGGTTTCAGGTTCTTTGTAAGCTAAGTAGCCACGCAGTCCGACAGAAGAGATAAAAGGCTATAAAATAAAATAGAAATCAAATAAAAATTCGATTCCAAAGCAATAAATGGGACCTTGTTCAAAAATATTACACTTATATAGGTAGTTTATTTTCCAAAAAATATGCAAATATCATACAAAACATGATAAATAGAACATAAACACTCACATTCATTCAATAAGCATCATTTTCATAAAAACATGCATTTTGGTTTTAGAAAATGGAGGGGACTAGTAGACAATTGAAGAAGGTGGACATTCCCCGATACCATACTGATAAATTGGAACGGCTTTGCACGGTAATGCCACCAGAGGTCCGCTCCGATTTTGAAAAATCCTATGGACGGATTCTAGACCTACTGAAGATCTGTGTCGATCAAGTTTTCGTCAGGGTATTAGTTCACTTCTGGAACTCCACTCTGCGCTGCTTCGAATTCCACAGTTTGATATGGTGCCCACCTTGGAGGAGTACGAAATCATGCTGAAATGGCCCAAATCAGCCGGGGTCCATATCCGCCACGGGGCATATACTCCTGCAGCACAAGTCGCTGCCATCATCCAACTACCATTCCGGTAGGCTACCCTGATAGGAAAAGTGAACATCCAGGGTTGGAAAGTCTCAATGTTAGAAGACCATCTGTCTAATTTGGCTAAAAGGACAGAATGGGTCGCTTTTAACAAAACCCTGGCCTTAATCATATTTGGAACAATCTTGTTTCCCTTCCACCTCGACATAGTGGATCAAGTCGTCATGGACGCCTTCTTCGCCTGGGACGTGAACTCGAAGAGTCTCTTGCCTGCAATTCTTGCTGACACCTTGCTCTCGGTGGAATTTTTCCGCTAGAAGCAAAGAAAAATGCTTCGTTGCTGCTCTTCACTACTCTTCGTGTGTGTTGCCGCCTCCCCGAAAACGGGGGCGCGGTCAGAGCGACGCGATGGTTTTTCGACTCTTCTTTTTATTTTCGCATTTTTTATTGGTGGTTACAACGCCTTTAGGCTGTCCGATAACCGGGCTAACCTAGGGGCGAGGTTTTTGAAAGTATCCCTGGGTTGTCCGATAACCAGGCTAACCCAGGGACTTATTTATTTTGGGTTCTATGGAGTTGCCACCGATGTTTTTACCGGAAACATCGGAAAAGGGGTTTTAAAAGGCGTTGGTTTTCAAAAACCAACTTTGGTCATTAGAACCAGAGTTGGGTAAGGGAGTTGGTTACGTGCAAAGGGAGTATTAGTCCCTTTACGACGCCCCTTTCGGGTTCCCTATGACAGGCCGACTTATTTTATTGATAAACTAGAAAAATACACTTTCGCCCTTTTTTTATTCTGCGGAATTTAAAAATATGACTACATGGCCCTAATATCTATTGCATAATTTAAGATAAAAACGGTAAAGGTGAAGGGAAAGAATTTCAACCTTCGAAGCACGCTTTTTATATTAATTCTCTAAAAAAGATAGGGTGCTTTATGGCAGCCGTTCACTCTACAAGACGTCAGAAAACCTCTCGAACGCCGAAAATCACTCTTGAAAGCACTCAGAAACTCGGGAAATGCGTCGGAGGGATTCTAGAGAGAAGTTTTTAGAGAGAAGGGAGAGCTATGCAGCTGTGGTGTGTGGAAATGAGGGGGGGAGAGCCCCTATTTATAGGTTTTCGCAATGTCAGGTGGCGAGACCGCCGGTCTCAACTGACAGGGTCGAGACTGCCGTCTCGTCCAACGAGACCGCCGTCTCGACCTGTCAAAATGGCGAGAATGCCGTCTGGGTGAACGAGACCGCCGTCTCGTCCTTCGCATGTGGCGAGACCGCCGTCTCGTTAAGCGAGACGGCGGTCTAGTTGATCCAGACGGCGGTCTCGTCCCTTCGAAGCGAGAAAACTTATTTTTTGGTACAGAAACTCCCTCTTATCCTAGTATGGGGCCTAATAGTCTCTCTTAATGGCTTGTTAGGCTTGTCCATCTTCAAATAGGAGGTCTTATGGTCTTTATTTGGAGGTCGGGCAAGATTTGGGGTCTACAGCTGCCCCCCCTTTATCCGTCTAGTCGACTGCTGGCCTTCTGTGTCAGGACGATCGACTGGGGGGTAAAGGAGTTGACCCTCTTGCCCAGTTGCCCTTCAGACATCCCGTCTTGCGGCGGTTGATCTTCTGGGGAAAACTTTGGTGTTCGTGCACTTCCGAGATACTACTTCTGACGTAGCCGATCCCTTCGGTGAAAACGTGGTAAGACCTCAGGAACTCCTTCTGTCGGAGCCGATCCTTCGGTTGATGGGTATGAACCCCCCATCAGGGCGGTAGTTGCAGTCCGTTGTGTGGGACCGGTGGTGGTGGCGGCTTACTGCTCAGGTAGCTCATGCGCCGATGTGAAACCTTAGGATGCTCCTTCTGACGGTAGCCGATCCTTCGGTTGATGGGTATGAACCCCCCATCAGGCTGGTAGTTGCAGTCCATTGTGTGGGACTGGATGGGTATGAACCCCCCATCAGGGTGGTACAGTCCGTTGTGCGGGACCGGATGGGTATGAACCCCCCATCAGGGTGGTAGTGCGACTTACTGATCCGGCTCGAGTGCAGATCAGGCGCACCTCTCTGGAGAGTGCTTCTTGTGTTGAGTTGACTTGCTTTTCGGATTTCTTGAATAATCATCCGGGTCACGTCGGGCGGGGATTTTGTTGGTGTTCATCCGGCTTTTGTTGATTGCCGGGGATCCTTTGTTTTTGTTCTTTTGGTAGTGACCATCCGTTCCTGGCTGGTTGGTCGAAGGGATCTTGGTTTCGTTCGACTCTTGTCGAAACTTTGTTGGTTGTTGTGATGGCTTAATCCTGCCTTTTTCTCGCGGTTTTATCTCTTTTTTCTCGCGATTTTGGATTCTGGCTTTTTATTGAGCGTGCACCTTTTTCTTTTTAAGCTTCTTTTCTGTTACGCTGGCTTTTGCGAAGGGAGGCAAAAAGATGCATGAAATAAAATTTTCATTCATGAGGAAATTTTATTACATCCCTATTTTATGTATATATATATATATATATTTTTTTTTTGGAGCTACTATCCCTAGGGGCTATCTTCTGGACCCGATCCCTGGGGAGGGTAATGCTCGGTACATATGGTATCCGAAGTCCTCCTGCTCTTGGACTTCATCCTGGTACTTTGCTCGAAAATTCGCCCAATCCCGGCGCATGCTTTGTTGGTGCCTGGTACATTTCCCCAGGTCGGGTGTCAAAGGCCTCCTGCCTTTGGGACAATTGCTCCACTGTTTGGGATAGCCGCTCATGCCTCCGGGACACCTGTTCTTGCCTCACAGTCATACTATTGAGCCGTTGGCATAGGTCGTTCATGTGGAGGTGCATGCCAGCGAAGTCGTCCGTATACCGGGCGGCTGCTCGCTCGCTGCCGTTGCTGCTGGACGTCAGGAGATGTAGGCATTTCCTGCATCACATCCTGGAGTTCCAATGCGAAATCCAGGGTGGGGTGGAGAGCCAGCTGATTCCCTCTGCGGATCAGCATTCCCATGCTGACCGAGATCGACCCGCCGATGGATTCGGGTCGCAAATTGTGGGCCAGCTCTTCCCGGCCAGGACACCCAAACCTTTCTGCTAAGGGGGTGATGAGGGGAGCAACGAGGACGGCCCCCGCAGATCTGTTCCCGAAGTCCTTGAGGGCTCTCAGGAAGAAGTACCCGGGGTTGCAGCGCCGCCTTTGGCTCATGCAGTATCGTATGAAGAGGTCAGGGAGGGATATTTTGCCCTGACTTTCTTTCCTCCCGTGTATAGTTCCAGCCAACAACTTGTGGCAGATGCGGAGTGCTGGGGGAAGCGCAGATCCCCTCATCAGCGTGGACAGCGTGGTGGCTCCCGTGAGCTCACGCCACATCTCGGCAGCAGTAAGGTGGGTGGGCCGTGAGCAGATGGCGTCACGGTACTCCTGGGTCATGGCCTCCTCGGGCCGGACGAACCCGATGGCCACGTTGAATTCTCTGAGGGTGGAAGTCTGGTACTGCCCACCCATAAAATATGTCACCATCTTAGTGGGCTGTAGGCCCGGGACCGTGGAGGGGCTCTCGGAGTAGGAGACGGAGGCTAAGAATTCCAGCACCGCCTGTGGGTACACATGTGTAGGTGGTGGGTGCAGCAGGAATCCCCACCCAATGCTGTCTAGATGGGCCCGGACGTCGTCCTCCCATCCGAACTCAGCCAGGATGTTAAAATCCAGCCTGAGCATAGGGTGCCACTGGTAGGTCCGGATGTTCTCAAGACGGGCCTGGTGTTGGGGCGCTAGCTGGGAAGGGTCCTGGGGTGGCGGTGCTGCGGAACTACTAGCACCAGCAGTGCTCCTTCTCTTTCTGGAAGCGCTTCTACCAAACATCTTGACTAGAGGAGACTTGGGAGTGCAGGAGTTGAGGGAGAGGAGGTTCTGGAGGCAAAGGGAGTTGTGAGGAAGCCCAAAGCCGCGCCCCCTATATATAGGGAAATATTTCCAGATCGAGACCGCCGTCTGGGTGGACGAGACGGCGGTCTCGTTTCTCCTCCAGGTCGAGACGGCGGTCTGGTGTACCGAGACAACGGTGTCGTTTTTGCCGGCGACGAGACGGCGGTCTGGTTGGTCCAGACGGCGGTCTAGTCCTGCAGGGTAAATGAGACGGCGGTCTGGATGTCCCAGACGGCGGTCTCGTTTTGTGGAAGAGAAAAATTTTTATTTTTTGTATTTGCTATTTTTTTGAAATAAGTAATAGGACCTGGTCTAAAAAACATTTTATGCATGCAATGTTTTTATGCTTTGATGTCCTATAATGCCTATTTTGATTAAGTTTTCAGAAGGATTTAACCAACGTGTCTCGTTGCGCTGAAAGCCTTCTGATTCGCTGTGTTTACTTTTGGATGTACCATGCCGGACTTCTTGTGACCGAAGGGTAATTTCTTTCTTTCTCTACTTTTTCTTTTTCGTTTTTTCTTTTGTAGAGCACTTTTGTCATGTAGTGTCCCTTTTTCCTTGCTTTAGGGATTTCAATCCTCTTGTTGACTATACGCCTTCATATTCCCAAATTAATTATTAGAATATTGTCGTGAGGGTCAAGAGAAAAGAAGTAAAGGGGGGTAAAAATCAATGGTTTGTGTTTTAGAGGGTTGGTTTTTATTGATAAAGGGTTTTGTAAGAATGGCTGACTAAGGTTAAGCCTGGGTGTTTAGGCTTTGTCTAAGCAAACATCTTTCCCTTCTTTTTTGTATTTGCGCTCTTTGGTTTTATCTCCATTGCTTTTAAATGGCTAGCTGATCTCCCTAGATCGCCCTTTGGGTTTTCGATCTAGGATACTGTGTGTTGGCCCTAACTTTTGTCTAGGTTCCCTCTCTTGTAAAATTTTGGAGAAATCCTAGCGGACCTTATTTGTAACCCTAACTTTTGCCTAGGTTACCCTTTATTGTTGTTCGGGTATCCTACCGGGTTGACCCTATCTTTTGTGTAGCCCCCTTAGTGGGTTTCCTACCGGGTAATTTGCCCTTTTCTTTGGCCTTTGGCTTCTCTGGGCTTTTTCTTTGTTTTTTTTTGTTTATTTTTTTTTTGTCTTTGTGGATTTATTTTTTTGTTCACAGTATTGGCGAAGCGTGACTTTCTTCATGGCTTAAGTGAAGTCTTATTTTTATGTGCTTCTAATCAGCTAACTCGATGATGATAGCAATGATGAAAGTTTGATTATTTGGAAGCGCTCCTTATTCTTTCTTTTTTCGCCCTTTTTTTTTTTGTTTTCTTTGTT
>OY731408.1:2987570-2997570 GCA_963425845.1 Sphenostylis stenocarpa
ATGTAAGACCACTTATTCTGCTAAGATTTAATCGCATTGAAAATCCTTTTTCAACAGATGAAAAACTTATAATGATGTTAGTTTTTCATGCAAAATGATTTTCGATGCAACATTATGCTTTATCACAAAATAGAATGGACTATCAAGATTAAGTGTTTAAACTAAAAACAACATTATAAGGCGCTTATCACAAAATAGAATGGACTATCAAGAGATTAAGTGCTTAAACTAAAAACCTAATCATCTACACACCCACAACCTAAGCTATATCTATGTCTTCATCAAATCCACCAAGTGCTGCACTTGTCTCTCGGATTCTTGAATACAAAGGAGTCAATGTCGAAGGTGAACAAACAGTAAGAACAAATAACTTAAATCGCATGCTTGACAGCACATTGATCCAACTACAAATGGTGCATGTCAACGACGTTTATGTTCACAAGGATGACGTTCCGAATCAAGGTGATGACAATGAAGATTCTGATGAAGATATGCCTCCTGCTGCTGAGTTTCCCTCTGAGCAAATCCAAAGTGTTGGAACTTCCTCTACTCAACATGAAACTCGACAATCCATGGAAGACATGTTATCTGACATGAATCAAAGAATGCAGTCTTTCTTCACTCTTTCTGGAGTACGACATGAGGAAATAATTCGTCGTATATCTAATGTAGATGATAAAGTGTGCCATTTAGAAAATAGATTTGATGCACACTTTCATAGTGATGATAGTGAAGAATTTTAAATTTTGTTGTTATTTCTTATATTATAATGAATGCTTTTCTTTGAAATAAAATGTGATGTTTTGTTATTGCTTTGATTAAGGGGGAGTTTTCTCTAAATTATGCATATTTTGAGGGGGAGCTCTTATGTTTGTCATAGATGAATTATTTGTTATTCTAATCAAAATAGGGGGAGAAAATATTTAAAGCCTAATATGATTGTTTTTAAATATTATCTGGTATATTATCTGGTATGTTTAATGTGTTTGTTAGTATGACAGATAAAACAGGTTATTACAAGGCTTTAAAAAGATAATTTTGATCATCATCAAAAAGGGGGAGATTGTTGAACATTCAAGGACTTGATGTTGCACTTGATAGACATGAAGATTGTTGATTTTGATGATGATTCAAGAACTCAAAGACTTAGAGTGTTGAAGACTTGTTTTGTATTGTAATAACTCTGTTTTAATTAGATTGAGTCTGTAATATTAGAGTTTGAGATAGCCGGTACATAGTATGCACCATAGAAGCTTCAAAAAGCTCAAATTTATCATCCAGGCTCGACTTTAATCGATTAAATAGGGAAATAATCGATTAAAACAGTGAGAAAAACCATTTTCTGTATTTGTTCACTGGTTTAATCGATTAAACCACATGTTAATCGATTAACAGGTTTGTTAATCGATTAACAGCCCTTTTAATCGATTAAAACAGTGTGTTTTGGGGTTCTGTTGATTTTGGCTCTGTAATAATCGATTAATACTTCATTTAATCGATTATTTCAGTCAGATTTTGATTTTTAACTTCAAATCAACCCTATTTTCGAAAACCCTTTTCCCAAGAACCCTAATTCCAAAATTCCCAATTCCCAAGCCCTAATTTCTCTACTTAAGCTTCTCTATGACACTCAGAAAAGTAGAACAACCTTTTTCATACAAAAGTTAAGTGCTGTGAGTGCCAGAGAACTGTTTGTTGCAAGAAAAAGGGGCTTTCGGAACCTGGTGTGGGCTAGAAGCGATAAGAATCACTAAGTGGAGTTCTTAGTGGATTGTGTGTTGTGCCGTCTCTAGGGAAAGCTGTTTATCATCTCTTGTGGATTTCAAGAGAGGTGTTTTCGTATCTTTATCTTTTCAATTGTAATTTGTTTGTAACAACTTGTTTATAGTGACAGCGTTAATCCTCTGTTTGAGTGATTAGCAACTGGACGTAGGGTCTTTTGATCCGAACCAGTATAAATCTCCTATGTAAGATTCTCTTCTCTTCTCTATTTACATTTACACAGTTTTTAATCGGTAAAATTTGGGGAAAATTTTGAAAACCTAATTTTTATTAAGAAACCAATTCACCCCCCCTCTTGGTTTTTGTCCGACCACGCGAACATTCCGCTGCGCGATTCTAACAAATATGTCGCAAGCTTGTTTTAATGATGTCATGAAATTTATGAAAGAGTCAAACCACCCGGAGAATGTTATTCCTTCCAATTTTAGGGAAACAAAGAAACTTGTAGTAGGACTTGGTTTATCGAGGATAAAAATAGATTGTTGCATTGATGGATGTATCTTGTATTACCAAAGTGATAGTACTTTGAAGGAATGTAAATTTTGTAGAAAGCCTCGATATAAAGCATCCAATGAATGCAAGAAAAATCCTAAAGATGTTCCCCATAAGAGATTGCATTACTTGCCACTCATTCCTAGATTACAAAGGTTATATGCTTCAATGAGATTTGTAGAGCACATGAGGTGGAACTATGAAAATCATAGGGAAGGTGTGTTGTGTCATCCTTCAGACGGGGAAACTTGGAGGGAATGTGATAAATTATATCTTGAATTTGCCTCAGAACCTCGAAATGTGAGACTTGGCTTGTATGCCGATGGGTTCACTCCTTTTAACCAATCAACAATACCATATTCTTATTGGCCAGTAATTGTCACACCATATAATCTCCCTCCAGAATTGTGTATTGTCGCCGCCGTAAAAAAGAGGCGGTCGGAGCGACGCGATGGTTGTGACTTTCCAATTTTCGCGTTTTTATGGGTGATGTTACAATGCCTTTAGGTTGTCCGATAACCGGGATGAACCTAAGGGCGAGGTTTTTGAAAGGGCGTTCTTAGGTCGTCCAATAACCGAGCTAACCTAAGAACTATTTTGAAAGGTTTCTTATGGAGTCGCCACCGATGTTTTTACCGGAAACATCGAAAAAGGAAAGAAAAGGCATTGGTTTTCGAAAACCAACTTTGGTCGTTAAAACCAGAGTTGGGTAAGGGAGTTAGTTACATGTAAGAAAAGTGTTAGTTCCCTTACGATGCCCCTTTCGGGTTCCCTATGATAGGCCAGTTATTTTATAAATAAACTTCTGAAAAGACGCTTTTACCCTTTTATTTGCAAAATTAAAATAATGACTACATGACCCTAATATCTATTACGCAATTTAATTATGAAATAAAAGACAGTAAAAGAGAGGGAGAGAGTGAAGAAACCTCCGAGGCAAGCTTTTTGATTAATTCTCTTAAAGATAGGGTGCGTTTTGACAGCCCTTCGCTCTTACAACGCCGAAAATCTCTCGAAAATGCTATTAAAAGCTCTCTAAGACACTCGGAAACTCCGGAAATGCTTCGGAGGGACTCTAGGAAGAGAATTTGAAGAAAGTGTAGAAGGGAAAGTGGAAGAACTATGTGAAATGAAGGGGGGAGCGCTCACTATTTATAGGGATTCGCGCCTGTCAGGTCGAGACCCCCAGTCTCGACTGGCAAGGTCGAGACGACGGTCTCGACTGGCAAGGTCGAGATGACGGTCTCGACATTCAGGACGACGGTCTCGACATTCGAGACCCCCGGTCTCGACATTCGAGACCCCCGGTCTCGACATTCGAGACCCCCGGTCTCGACTGGCAAGGTCGAGACGGTGGTCTCGACATTCGGGACGGCGGTCTTGTTTGGCGAGATGGCGGTCTGGACTTGCCAGATGGCGAGAGGGCCATCTTGCCAAACGGGAGGGGGGTCTCGCCAATGGTAAGTGGTGAGACGGCCGTCTCACTAAAAGAGACGGTGGTCTCGACTTAACATTGGTCGAGACGGCGGTCCCGAAAAGCGAGATGGCAGTCTCGACTTACCATTGGTCGAGACGGCGGTCCCGAAAAGCGAGATGGCGGTCTCGACCCCTGAAGGCGAAAATCCTTAATTTATACAAAAAAATCCTTCCTACTCTAATATGGGGCCTAATAGTCTCTCCTAATGGCTTTTTAGGCTTCGTCCATCTTCGAATAGGAGGTCTTCTGCTCTTATTTTGAGGCCGGGAAAGATTTGGGGTCTACAGCTGCCCCCCCTTTACCTGACTAGTCGACTGTTGGCCTGTCGTACCAAGAAGATTGACTGGAGGGTAAAGGAGTTGACCCTCTTGCCCGGTTACCCTTCGGATGTCCCGTCTTGCGGCGGTTGATCTTCTACGGAAGAGTGTGTTGTGCGCCTCCAGGATGCTCCTTCTGACAGTAGTTGATCCCTTCGGTTGATGAGTATGAACCCCCATCTGGTTTGACGAGTATGAACCCCCATCTGGTAAGCCCCCTTTTGTAAGGCTTGATGAGTACACACCCCCATCTGGTGTTTAACGAGTATGAACCCCCGTTTGGTAAGCCCCCTTTTGTAAGTCCTGATGAGTACACACCCCCATCTGGTGTTGAGTCCACTTTGTAGGACTGTTGGTGGTGGTGACTTACTGCTCTAGCTCATGCGCCGGTTGGGAAACCTTAGGACGCTCCTTTGATGTGGTAGCTGACCCCTTGGTTGACGAGTACGAACCCTCATCTGGTTAAGTGCCTCCGGATGCTCCTTCTTGCGGTAGCTGACCCTTTGGCTGTGGTGGTGGCTTACTGCTCTAGCTCATACGCCGGTTCTGTGAGAAATTCTCTCTTCATTCTAATTAATGTTTTTTATTTTTCTGGTGAAGTCCTCCGGTGTGCCGAGGATTCTTTAATTTTCGACTCTTCCGACAGTCATCCAGCTTGTTGATTGTTGGGGATTCTTTGTTTTGATCCTTTGGTAGTGGTCATCCGACTTTGCTGGTTGTTGGGGATTTTTGATGAGTGCCTCTTAGGTAGGCAGGAATCCTCTGGGGATTTGTTGATCTTGGTAAGGCCTCTTGAGTAGGCAGATATCCATTGAAAAATTTGTTGATTTTGATGGTGCAGGCAGATACTCCACTGAGTTTCTGGTAATGCCTCTGAGTAGGCAGATGCTTCATCGGAAATGTAGACTTTTGGCTGCATTTGTTTTTCCTCTGACTAGGCTGATATGGGGATGCTGGCTCTTGCTTGCTAGGTCTTGCCTATGCGTAGGCAAATGACATTCTGAGGATGAATCTGAAGTTTTGCCTTTGCAGTAGGCTCACTGGGGATGATCTTTCTCTTTTTGGTGATCCACTGGGGAATTGATTGCCTTCCTGGGGATCTAATTTTGATTTCCCCCTTGAGGGAATGGAGTTTTGACTCCTTGTTGGATGTTGTTGGTATGAGATGGCTTTGCTGATACTCTTGTTGGGTTTTCTGATTCCTTCTTTTTCGTTGATTTTCCCTTTTCTGAGGTGACCCACTTAGGGATTTTATTGATTGCCTAAAAGTTAGGATTGATTTCGCCTTTTTTCGCGATTTATCTCTTTTTTATCGCGATTTTGAAATCTGGCTTTTTTATGGGGATAATGCGTAAGCCTTTTTACTTTTTAGTCTCTTTTTATTACGCTGGCTTTTTCCCTTCTTTTTGGGGTGTCCACTAGTGAGGAAGTTTTCTTTCTTTGGTGATCCACCAGGAAATTAGTTGACTTCCTCGGGATCTGATTTTTCTTTTCTAGGGATGGAGTCTTGGCTCCTTTGATTGATGTTGATGCCAGCTAAACTTGTGAAGCTCTTATTCCACTGGGGGATGGGAATTTCTGATTCCTTTTTGTAGAATTTTAGGAGATCCACTTGAGGATTTTTATTTGTCCTTCTCTGTCATGGCCTTTTTTGTCATCTGCTGGAGATGAAGGATTTTCTTTTCTCTTCTTTCTTTTTGTTGAGCCCTTGATGGTTTGGACTCTTTTGACTGTTGATGATGATGGGCTCTTGAAGCCAATATTCTCCATTGGGGAGTGTGGAGGAGATTTTGGGTGAGTGTGCTCAATGACTCATGTAGTGGTGATGCTGAGTCATGGGGTAATATTTATTTTGCCTTTGGAGTAGGCAAGGATCTACTTGGGGATAACTAAGCCTTTCCATCGGCTTTTCTTTTATGATGTCTGATGATTGTGCCCTCTTTTATTGGGTGATGACTGGAGCTTTGGCTTCTGGAAGCTTCTTATGACAACTCACTCTTCTTTCTTAAGGGAGAGCAATGTTTGGAGACTTATTACTTTCTTGTGCCTTCTTTTCTGGGTAGAAGGATGATAGCTAGAGCTCTTGATTTTCAGAAGCTCTTATTCTGCTGAGTCGCTTGATTGATGACTTGCTCCGTTTTCTTGAGGGCATTATTTGGAGACTCGGTCTCAGTGATCCTGTTTTCAATTGCAAACATGGAGCTAGTGTCTTTATATGCATGAATGTTTTTCGTTTTTGTTATTTATCTGAAATGATTTTTATTTCTTTCATTTTTTACCTTGACAAAGTCATTTTGTGCGACTACTTGTGTGTGGATGCCTTAAATGCAATCTATCTTTTTTTTATCGATGCATCTGGAAAAGTGACTGGCATTCTCCTGCTGAACTTTCATGATTATGATGAAGGTCCCCTCTCTTTTATTCATTTTTTGGTTTAGCCCTATCTTTTGCCTAGACTGCCCTTTTGGGGTTTTTGGTCTAGCAGGCTGCCTTAATTTTTGCCTAGGATATCTTAGCGAGCTTTTTCCTTTTTTATGAATGCACTAACTTTTGCCTAGACCGTCCTTTGCGGGTTTTCAATCTAGCGGGCTACCCTAACTTTTGCCTAAGAATCTCCTAGCAGGCATTATTCTTTTTATTGTCATTTTTTCTTTCTCTTCTTTTTTCGAGAGATTGGAGCCTATCATATGCATGCAATGTTCGCGATATGCATCCTACAATGCTATTTCAATTAATATTTCAAAAGGGTTAATCAAATGTGTTTTCGCTTCTGACGAGCTTCTCACATTATGTGCTTTGTCGACATGATAGGTTGTACCAATTTTGTCGTCTTGATCTTTCCATGATTGAAGATTGATTGTGTTGATTGTAGAGCGACTTGCCATGTCAGTGTGCCCCTCCCTTTCCTTGGGGATGTCAATCCTCCTATTGATTACTATCTCCATATTTCCCTACTAATTACTAGAATGCTGTAGTAGTAAGGGTCAAGAGAAGAGAAAGAAGAGGATATTTAATTCAAAGGCTTGTGTTTTAGAATTGTTTTATTTTGACAAAAAATGGTTTTTGTAAGCACGGCTAGCCAAGGTTGGTTAGAGTTTTTAGGCTAGTTTAAACAACGTTTTGTTTATGGAGTGGCGTCTTATTCTATGGCGCTTGCTATGACTGATTGACTTCCCTAGTCTGTCCTTTGGGTTTTCAGCTTAGGATGTTGTGCTATGTCCTAACTTTTGTCTAGGTTTCCTCTTTCCTTGTTTTGGGAAACCTAGCGGACTTTATTTTGTAACCCTAATTTCTGCCTAGGCTACCGTTTATGATTGTTCGGGTTTCCTAGCGGGTTTACCCTAACTTTTGCGTAGCCCCCTTTGGTGGGTTTCCTACCGGGTATCTTGCCCTATCTTTTTTGGCCTTTAGCTTCTATGGGCTCCTTTTGATTTTTGTTTTCTGTTTTCTCTTTACACAATATTGGCGAAACACGACTTTATTATGATGAGGTAGAACCTTATTTTGTGTTTCTAGTCAATCAGTAGTGATGGATTTGACTTTTACTTTGGTTAATGGCGCAGTTTGATTACTTTGACGCATTTTGAAAACATTTGCTTAAACATGGTTATTAATGAGGTTTAGATATGAATAGCAAGAAGAGAAGCAGATAGTAAGAATGACATTCTTTGTAATTAATAGGGAAATATGTGTCCTACAATGCTCAGGGGTTGGGCTGGCCCTGAGGAGTAATCTCTAATAGTCATTGGATTTACAAACCCTAAGAATTAGAAGGAGAACACCTAATGACTAAAGTCGCTTTTGACGCTTGAACCCCTCTACTCGGGAAAATCTGATTTGAGGTGCAGAGGGGAGACTTCCCTTTTCTCTGTGCAGCTTGATCCTTTGTAGGGTAATGCTTTAAAGGATTGTCTTTAAAATCTGGTGGCTCCCTTATTCCTTACGAGTTTCTAGTGAGCCCTTGGTTTGGGGCAGCATCTATATTTCCTCATCATGTGGGTCACCTTCATATTGTTGGGGAAGTCTTTTCATATTGGCAAAAGATATTTCAAAGGTCCTCTTCAGCCGCATCCATACAAGGTAGGGCAGACGACTTACTGATCTGAATGTCGTCTTTAGTTTGAACCGTGACCAGCTTGTCGCCTACCGTGAGTTTGTCTCTTTGGCGGAGCGTTCAAAGAACTGCCTTAGCATCGTGAATCCAAAGTCTATTCAATTTCCTCTTTGGATTATGTTTCTCTTCGATCTTATTATTTTTCCTTTATTCTTGGGAGCATTGTCTTGTAGCTCCTCTCAGGGGAGTAAATTCTTCTACTTCTAATTTTGCCCCCAATGCCGGCTATGCTGGAGATATCCTCAATGATGGACAATGCTTCTGCGTACCTCCATGGTACAACTTTATTTGATGTATGAGGCGTGAACAAACACAATGGCATCCTTGCCCCCTCTCTTTTATTTACTCGGATGACCAATGGTTGAGGCTTATTATCCTCCTTAGGCGAAATCGTTGGAGGGAACTTGATGACGAAAAGTTTGCTCTTCATCTTATTCCGATTCGTGAAAAGCACATCGACTAATCCTCTTTTTTTTATTATCTTATTATTATTAAAGTGAGACTGAATGCAATTTATGAATGTAATAGACGTTTGAAGAGATGATGAAAACAAACAATTTTATTTATTTCATCCAGACAGTGTATATTCCTCAATGCAATGTTTCGAAGTACATTTTTTTTAAAGCAGAGAAGCCTAAATGAACCCATAGGCGGGTTAGAATTTCTATTTATTTTCTTTTTGACTTCTCGTGCATGGCATGTGAATGCCCTAATCCTCTTTTCATGATATTGAGGAATGTCCACTTCTTCGACTGTCTATTATTAGATGCATGTTATGAGGATGAAGTTTGGTGGATGCATGTATGCAATGTTTGTTTTTTCCTAAACATTATCATGTTTTATTTTCTAACATGATGTATGATAGTGTTTGGGATTTTGTGTTTTTTTTTGTATGCGAATGAGGACATGAAGAATACCAGCCGCTTTCTAGAACGCAAGAAGATTTTTATTTTAAAATGAATGATTTATGAGATGGATATGCCTTAAGATAATGACTTAGGTATCCTCGTTAAAGCTTACGCTTTGTGGGGTATCATACCCACCTCGGTGTAATGGTTTCTTCTCCATCACAAATTTGACAAGTGTAATGGAGGTCACCATCATACCTTAGTACACTTGTCCCTTCCTTGTCGTGAAGGTCACCAACGCACTTGGGTCTCCTTTGCCCTTATCTTAAGGATATCTAGTATTTCCTAGCATGAATGTATTTATGCATGAAAGATTTTTATTAAAATGATGTTTATGCATACCTTTCTTTATGCATTTATTTTCTCTCTTGGTTTTACCACTTTATAGAATGAATGATACGACTTTGTCAAAAATTATATTATTATCTATTTTATTTTGAGATGATTGTTTTGTCAAAATTGTTTTATCATTTTATTTTTATTTTGAAATGAATGTTTTGATTTTATCAAAATTGTTATATTATGTTTTTGTGATTATTGCTTTTTTGGTTGTTATTATTATTATTATTATTTTTTACTATTTATCTCTTATGTTGGTCAACGTGGCTACTTAGCTTACAAAGAACCCGAAACCAGGCTAGCTTAAATGAAGACTGTCCGAGATAAAGTCGTTTATTGCAAAAAGAAATGTTTTTATCTGTTCTTATGACCTCTTATCTCTTCTGTAGGTCAACGTGGCTACTTAGCTTACAAAGAACCTGAAACTAGGCTAGCTTAAATGAAGACTGTCAGAGATAAGGTTGTTTATTGCGAAAATATTTTTGTGGTTTTTCTGTTTTTATCCATTGTTTGGTTATGCTATACAATCAAATGCAACAATCAAATGCACACATCCATTGTTTGGTTATGC
>OY731408.1:3005070-3067751 GCA_963425845.1 Sphenostylis stenocarpa
CACTCAAGCATCCCGGACACTCAGTGGAAAACTGTCGGGCCTTAAAATACAAGGTCCAGGAGTTAATAGATGTCGGGTGGGTCACGTTTGATGCTCCCGCCCCCAGCATAGAAGTCAAGCCTTTATCGTAACCAGAAGGATAGGGTTGGATAGGGAGGACCAGCTATTAAGGTTCCTTTTTTTAAGCTTTCTTTATATTTCTTGCGGTCCCAGCCCATGACCGTGAGATCACTGATTAAAAGGGCATTTGTACATATTCCTTTCTTTTAATACATGAGGAATTTTTATCCATATCTATTTTATTCTTTTCCCTCTTCTATTTTATTATTCTTTCCAAATAACCGAATAATAAAATCTATACCTAAAATAGAACCTTAAAAAAATAATCATGTCTATGATTGATGATTCTTTGCAGGATCCGGAAGCCGAAGGTGAATGGGTCGAGTCCGACACTGAGCAGGGGACCATTTCCCTGGACATGCAAAGACTGCTAGAAAGAGAAGCTCACTCCATACAACCCTATTAGGAAGAAACAAAGGTCGTCAATTTAGGACAAGGAGACGATAAAAAGGAAGTAAATATCGGTACCCAAATTGATAGTGACATCAAGGAAAGGTTAATACACTTATTGAAAGAATATGTGGGTGTATTCGCTTGGTCTTACCATGACATGCCTGGACTCGATGCAAGCATACTGGAGCATAGATTACCTTTGAAAGAGGGTTTCCGGCCAGTAAAGCAAAAACTTAGAAGGATGAAACGCGACTGGTCCTTAAAGATTAAGGAGGAAGTACAAAAATAGTTGGATGCTAATTTCCTGATTGTGTCTAAATATTCTAAATGGCTAGCAAACATCGTGCTAGTCATGAAAAAGAATGGAAAAATCAGAGTATGTGTGGATTATAAGGATCTAAATTTAGCAAGTCCAAAAGACGATTTTCCCCTACCACACATCGATACGATGGTGGATCACACCTCCACGAACACACTCTATTCCTTCATGGATGGATATGCAAGGTATAACCAAATTAAGTTGGTTGTCGAAGATAGAGAAAAAACTTCCTTCAACACACCATGGGGAACGTTCTGTTATAGAGTCATGCCTTTCGGACTCAAGAACGCAAGGGCTACCTATCAAAGGGCTATGGTAACATTATTCCATGACATGATCCACAAAGAAATTGAAGTTTATGTGGATGACATGATTACCAAGTCTAAGAACGACATAGACCACATTCTATATTTGAGAAAATTATTTGATCGACTTCAAAAGTATCAACTAAAGCTAAAGCCAGCTAAGTGTACATTTGGAGTATGGTCGGGTAAACTCCTTGGCTTTATTATCAGCAAAAAAGGGATAGAGATAGACCCCGACAAAACCAAGACAATTTAATAAATGCCCCCACCAGAAACTAAAAAGGAGATTAGAGGGTTTCTAGGCCGAATCAACTACATAGCAAGGTTTATCGCATAACTCACGGATAAATGTGCACCCATTTTTAAGCTATTGCGCAAAAATCAACCAACAATTTGGAATGAGGATTGCCAACTGTCGCCGCCGTCAAAACGAGGCGGTCGAAGCGACGCGATGGTTCCGACTTTCTAATTTTTGCGTTTTTATTGGTGTGGTTACAACGCCTATAGGTTGTCCAATAATCGGGCTGAGCCTAGGGGCGAGGTTTTCGAAAAGGTGCTCTTGGGTTGTCCGATAACTGGGCTAACCCAAGAACTAATTTTGAAGAGTTCTTCTAGAGTCGCCACCGATGTTTTTACCGGAAACATCAGAAAAGGGGTGAAAAGGCGTTGGTTTTCGAAAAACCAACTTTGGTCATTAGAACCAGAGTTGGGTAAGGGAGTTAGTTACGTGTAAGGGAAGTGTTAGTTCCCTTACGACGCCCCTTTCGGGTTCCCTATGATAGGCCAGTTGTTTTTAAGTAAATAAACCAGTGAAAATACGCTTTTACCCTTTATTTGCGGAATTTAAAATTATGACTATATGGCCTTAATATCTATTGCATAATTAAAATAAAACAGTAAAAGAGAGAGGGAGAATGTAAAAACCTCCGAGGCAAGCTTTTTATTAACCTTTTGAAATCAGGGTGCTTTTTGGCAGCCCTTCACTCTTTACAGCGCTGGAATCTCTCGAAAACGCTATAAAAAACTCTAGAAAACTCTCAGAAACTCCGGAAATGCTTTGGAGGGATTCTAGAAAGAGAATTTGAGGAAGTGACTAGAGAGAGAATGGAAGAACTGTGTGAAATGAGGGGAATGGCGCGACTATTTATAGGGATTCGCGCCTATCAGGTCGAGACGGTCATCTCGTCTAACAAGGTCGAGACGGCCGTCTCGCCTTGTAGGAATGGCGAGACGACGGTCTCGCATTCGAAAGTGGCGAGACGGCCGTCTCGCCAATCGAGACGGTGGTCTCGCCAATCGAGACGGTGGTCTCGCCACTTTCGCAGGCTAGACAGCGGTCCCAAATCCGAGATGTCGATCTCGATCCTAAAAGGCGAAAATCCTTATTTGCATGCCGAAAATCCGTCCTATCCTAGTATGGGGCCTAATAGTCTCTCCTAGTGGCTTCTTAGGCTTCATCCATCTTCGAAAAGGAGGTCTTCTGGTCTTTATTATGAGGTCGGGCAAGATTTGGGGTCTACAGTTGCCCCCCCTTTACCTGGCCAGTCGGTTGTTGGCCTGTTGTGCCAAGAAGATCGGTTGGAAGGTAAAGGAGTTGACCCTCTTGTCCGGTTACCCTTTGGACGCTCCGTCTTGCGGCAGTTGATCTTCTGGGGAAAATTTGTGTTGTGCACTTCCGGGATACTCCTTCTGACGGTAGCCGATCCCTCGGTTGATGGGTATGAACCCCCCATCAGGCTGGTAGTTGCAGTCCGCTGTGCGTTGGACCGGATGAGTATGAACCCCCCATTAGGCTGGTAGTTGCAGTCCGTTGTGTGTTGGACTGGATGAGTATGAACCCCCCATTAGGCTGGTAATTGCAGTCCGCTGTGTGTTGGACTGGATGAGTATGAACCCCCCATCAGGATGGTAATTGCGACTTACTGATCCGGCTTGAGCGCAGATCAGGCGCACTTGCGTGCGCGGGTTGATAGGTATGAACCCCCTATCAGGCTGGTACAGTCCACTGCGTAGGACTGGTGCTGGCGGCGGCTTACTGCTTGGGTGGCTCATGCGCCGAGCGTTGAGATGTGCTTTTTTTGTTTTTGTTGGTCTTCTTCTGGGAATGGTCATCTGGTCTGCGCTGGGGATTTTGTCGGTGTTCACCCAGCTTGTTGGTTGCTGGGATTTCTTTGATTTTGATCTTTTGGTAGTGGTCACCCAACTTTGCTGGTTGGTCGGGTGGTTTTTATTGTTCGACGTCTGCTTGGTCGTCGAAACTTGTTGGTTAAGGTGGTTGACTTGTTTTAATCCTGCCTTTTTTCGCGGTTTTATCTCTTTTTTCTCGCGATTTTGGATTTTGGCTTTCTTCTTGAGCGTATGTCTTTTTACTCTTAGTTTATTTTGGTTACGCTGACTTTTTGGAAGGGGTAGCAAAAAGATGCATAAAATTTTTATTTATATAAGATTTTATTACAGTAGTCCTATTCTATGAGCATTATCCCTAAGAAGGTGGGCTCTCGTCTGGAGATGATCCATAGGAGGGAAATTACCGATACATATGTCTCCGGAACTCTGCCTGGTCCCGGACTTCATCGCGGTATTCTTGCTGGAATGTTGCCCAGTCTTGCCTCATTCCCTCCTGATACTGGTATATCGTCTCCAGTCTTGTGTCGAAGGCCTCCTGCCTTAGAGACATCTGCTCTTGCCTCACATACATTTGATCAAATTGCTAGCGTAAATCGTAGATGTTACGGTTTACGCCAGCAAAATCGTTTGTGTACTACTGCTGTTGTTGTTGCTGCTGTTCTGGCTGTTGGAACTCGGGAGGTGTCGGGAGATCGCGCATCGCTACGATATCCTGGAGATCCAAAGTGAAATGCAGTGATGGATGGAGGACCAGCTGGGTCCCGTGGCGCATCAGCATCCCCATGCTGACTAGGATCGACCCGTTGATGGACTCGAGTCGTAGACTGGAGGCCAGTTCTTCCCGGCCATCGCACCCCCATTTCTCTGCCAGGGGGGTAATGAGGGGAGCCATGAGGACGGCTCCCATTGGCCTGCTCCCGAAGTCCTTGAGGGCCTTCAAGAAGAAGTAGTCAGAGTTGCATCGGCGCCTCTGCCTCATGTAGTAAAGGACGAAAAGGTCAGGGAGGTTTACCTTTCCCTGGCTCTCCTTCCGCCCGTGGATAGTCCCCGCCAGCAGCTTGTGGCAAATGGGAAGGGCCGGGGGGAGTGTTGAGCCCTTCATCAGCGTGGGCAATGTGGGCGCCCTGGTGAGCTCCTCCCACATCTCGCCGGCGGTGAGGTTGGTGGGATGCGCGCAGATGGCCTCCTGGTATTCCCGGGTTAGCACATCCCCGGGCTGGACGAATCCGATGGACACGTTGAATTCGTCCAGGGTGGTGGTCTAGTACATCCCACCCATAAAGTATGTCACTATTTTTGTTGGTGACAAGTCGGGAATCATGGCGGGAGTCTCGGCGTAGGAGATGGAGGCCAGAAACTGTAGTACCGCCTGAGGGTACACATGGGTGGGTGGAGATTGTAGGAGGAAACCCCATCCAATGCTGTCAATGTGGGCCCGGACGTCGTCCTCCCACCCAAATTCGGCGAGAATGCCAAAGTCTAACTTGAGCATGGGGTTCCATGTGTACCCCCTGATGTGCTCAAGTCGAGCCTGATGCAGTGGAGAGAGCCGAGTGGGGTCCTGTGGGACCGGTGCTGAGGAACTGCTAGGGCCAACAGAGCCTCTCCTCTTCCTGGTCTGGCTTCCACGGAACATTTTGATGGTAAAGTACTTGGGAGTGAGAGATCAGAGAGTTGGAGTGCAGAGGAGTTATGGTGAGCTCCAAGACCCCTCCCCTATTTATAGGGAAAAAATCGGATTCGGGACCGCCGTCTGGGAAGTCGAGACGGCGGTCTCGATTTTGCGCAAGTCGAGACGGCCGTCTGGGACCTCGAGACGGCGGTCTTGACTTTGACCTTAAGCGAGACGGCCGTCTCGCCAAGCGGGACGATGGTCTTGTTTTTGGCCAAGTCGAGATGGCGGTCTCAATTTTCTGGAGACCGAGACGGCGGTCTGGGAATTCCGGACGGCCGTCACGATTTAAAGGTTTTTTTTTTTTTTGGAAGAAAATAGGACCTGGTTCAAAAACATTCTATGCATGCAATGTTTTCATGTTTGATGTCCTATAATGCCTATTTCAATTAGTTTTCAGAAGGATTTAACTGACGTGTCTTGTAGCGTCGAATGCCTTCTGATTTGTGTTCTCGTATTCGGTTGTACCTTGTCGGACTTTTTGCAACCGAAGGATAACTTGTTTTTACTTTTTCTTTTCTTTCTCTCTTTTGTAGAGCACCCTTTGTCATGTAGTGTCCCTTTTTCTCCACTCTAGGGGTTTCAATCCTCTTGTTGACTATACGCCTCCATATTCCCAAATTAATTATTAGAATATTGTTGTGAGAGTCAAGAGAAAAGAAGTAAAGAGGTAAATTCAATAGCTTGTGTTTTAGAAGGTTGATTTTTATTTAGAAAGAGGTTTTTGTAAGAATGGTTAGCTAGGGTCAGGCTTAGGTGTTTAAGATTTTCGTGTAAGCAAATGTTTCCCCTTTTTGTACTTGCGCTTTGAGTTTTATTTCCCTTGCTTTTTATGGCTAGTTGATCTCCCTAGATCGCCCTTTGGGTTTTTGAACCAGGATATTGTGTTTTGGTCCTATCTTTCGTCTAGGTTCCTTCTTTTTGTATTTTTAGGGAATCCTAGCGGACCTTATTTTGTAACCCTAACTTTTGCCTAGGCTACCATTTATTTTTGTTCAGGTGTCCTACCGGGTTGACCCTATCTTTTGCGTAGCCCCCTTGGTGGGTTTCCTACCGAGTATTTTGCCCTTTTCTTTTTGGCCTTTGGCTTTTATGGGTTTTTTCTCTTTTTATTTGTGTATTTATTTTTTGTTCACAATATTGGCGAAGCATGACTTTCTTTATGGTGAGGTAAAGCCTTATTTGGTGCTTCTAATCAACTAGCTTGATTGTAATGGCAATGGCGAATTTTGATTATTTGGACGCGCTTTTTATTCTTCTTTTTTTCTTTTTCCGCTTACCTAGACAAGGTTATTGTGAGGTCTAGTTAGAAATAGCAAGAAGAGAAGCAGATTGTAAGAAGTATTCATTATTAATTAATAAGGGAATATGTGCCCTAAAATGCCCGGGGGTCGGGCTAGCCCCGGGGGATAATCTCTAACAATCATGGGGTTTACATCCCTTAAATGAAGAAAAAGATCTCCTAATGACTAGGGTAGCTCTTGATGCTTGCACCCCTCCACTTCGAAAAATTTGCTTGAGTGTGCGGAGGGGAGACTTCCTTTTTCCGCTCGGCCCTTAGTAGGGTCATATCCTAGGCCATGCTTGAAAGGATTATCTTGGAATTCTGGGGGTTCCCTTATGCCTTGGGAATCTGCCCCCAGTCCTTGGCCAGGATGGTAACCATGCTTCATCATCATGCGGGCTACCTTTGTGTTTTTGGGAAGTCGCTCTATGTTGGCAATTTCGAGCGCTTGAAAAGATGTTTCAAGGGCCTCTTCAGCCGCATCCACATAAGGTTGGGTGGACGGTCCACTGATCAAGATATCATCTTCTGCTTGGACCGTAACCAATTTGTCATCCACTATGAATTTGACTTTCTGGTGGAGCGTCGAAGGTACTGCCTTAGCGTCATGAATCCAAGGTCTGCCGAGGAGACAACTGTATACTGGAGTAATATCCATTACGTGGAAATCGATGTTGAAGATAGTGGGTCCAACTTGGATTGGCAAATTAACTTCCCCCACTACTTCTCTTTTGGATCCGTCGAAGGCTCGAACGATAGTGCTGCTTGGGCGTAGACGAGTTCCTTGGATAGTCAACTTTTCTAGTGTGCACTTGGGCATCACGTTCAAGGATGACCCGTTATCCACAAGAACTTTGGCGATGAGGTACTCCTTGCACTTGATTGAAATGTGCAAGGGCTTGTTATGGTTTGATCCCTCGAGGGGGAGCTCTTCCTCTGTGAAGGTGAGGTGATCGCTTGCCATAATGTGACTGACGATCCTCTCAACCTTTTCTTGGGATATAGTGTGAGGTACATGCGCTTCGCTCAAGACCTTCAGCAGGGCGTTTTTGTGTGGTTCCGAGCTCATCATTAGAGATAACAATGTTATCTTTGCAGGTGTATGATTGAGCTGGTCTATAATGGAATACTCGCTTTGCCTTATAAACTGGAGTAATTCCTCTGTCTCCTCCTTGGATTCTTTATTTTCTTTCTCTTCAGTCTTTTTATTGTTTCCTTTATTTTTGGGGACATCTTCTTGTGAGTCCTCGGGGGAGTAGACTCTTCCACTTCTAGTCATGCCCCCGATGCCGGCTATATTCGTGATATCCTCTTTTATTGGTGAAGATTCCCCGTATCTCCACGGTACAACTTTATTTGATTCGTAGGGGAAAGGACGTGGCATAAATAGTCGCATTGGTGTCCTTGCCCCCTCTTCCTTATTCTTGAGGACCAACGGTCGAGGCTTATTTTCCTCTTGTGCCGAGTCGACCGTTGGGGTAAGCTTGATTAGGAGTGGCTTTCTCTCCATTCTTCTAATTTTGAAGACGTGTCAGTTAATCCTTCCTTTTCATTATCTTATTTATTAAGAGTGAAGGAGGGGAAATTAAATATGCAGATGAATGACATGCATGCAAGTAGACAATTGTTGAATAAAGAAAAATTTCATTTATCCGTTGGAAGGTGTACATTCCCCTACTCCATACTATGAAGCAATTTTTTACAGAAACAAAAAAGCCTAAAAAACCCACAAGCCGGTCTTGATCTCTATGTAATTCCCTTTCAGCTTCCCGGACGTGACGAGCAAGTGCTTCGCTTTGCTTCTGGACTGCCTGGCTCATATCTTCGCTGTACTTTTGAGCCTCTTTAATCTTCACCTCTTGATGGACGACCAAGGCTTGCAGTTCGTCGAGTTTTGCAAGGGCTCGGTCCTTTTCTTGTAGTACTTGGCCATACTGAGCTAGCTCGTCTCTTTCTTTGCAGCGTAGCTCAGCGAGACTTTTGTTGAGTCTCCGATTGGCCTCTCGCTCTTGGCGTATTTATGACCGATTCTTGGTGAGTTCTTACAAGAACTCCTTGATCGTCTGAGCCTGTTTTGCTGATTCAGCCTCAAGGCGTGCTGACTTGGCGGTTATTTCTTGGAGTTGACTATCCGAGCTGGTTCTGGCAGCTTTGGATGCTCGGATAGCTTGCTCAATAGAGTCAGCACACTGGTCCTTGAGGCACTCTATTTCATGATCCTTTTTCTTGCATTGCCTTTGCAGACCGTCAATGGTGAGGATAGATTCTTGCTTTCTCTCTTCAAGGGCCCTCATCTGGGCTCCCATGATTTCAATCCTCTGGGTCAAGGCATCGACTTGAGCTTGCAACTCTTCACTATTGGTGCTTGTTACGAGTGAGGTGGATGGTTGAGATATCCCTCTTCTTTTTCTCCATACCTCATAGTCACTGGAGACAACCACTCGAGCTTTTCCTAGCTCTCTATCTCCCATAAAGACGGGTTTCTCCCATGCTTTTCTCATGGCTAGTGAGTTGGCGATTGTGCACGGGTCTCCGAAGAAACACAGTCCTCCGAGTTCCCCTCGAGAAATTGTAGTTTGAGTCCTCATGAGCTGCCTCATAGCTACTCTAGGTGAGTAGGTTATGCAACCCCTGAGTCCTATCAAGGGTACATTCGGATAGTCTCCACATCTGATGAGGACTGGACCAGGTCGGAACCAAGGGCAGACCCAGGATAAATTGTTGGCGTCCCATTGTTCCAACTCGTCCTTCCACTTTGAAGTTAAGCGGCGTTGGAGAGGGATTTTGGAGAAGCTCCTCAAAGGGTCGAGGAACATCCCCATGTGACTAGAGGCGTAAAAATGTGTAGTGCCCCACACGAAGAGCAGTGAAGAGCAGCAACGAAGTGTTTTTCCTTGCTTCTGGCTGCAGAATTCCACCGAGAGCAAGGTGTCAGCAAGAATTGTAGGCAAGGGACTCTTCGAGTTCACGTCCCAGGCGAAGAAGGCGTCCATGACGGCTTGATCCACTGTGTCGAGGTGGAAGGGAAACAAGATCGTTCCAAATATGATTAAGGCCAAGGTTTTGTTAAAAGCGAACCATTCTGTCCTTTCAGCCAAATCAGACAGATGGTCTTCTAACATTGAGACTTTCCAACCCTGGATGTTCCCTTTTCCTATCAGGGTAGTCTGCCGGAAAGGCAGTTGGATGATGGCAGCGACTTGTGCTGCAAGAGTATATGCCCCATGGTGGATATGGATCCCGACTGATTTGGTCCATTTCAGCATGATTTCGTACTCCTCCAAGGTGGGCACCATATCAAACTGCGGAAATTCGAAGCATCGCAGACTGGAGTTCCAGAAGCGAACTAATACCCTAATGAAAACTTGATCGACACAGATCTTCAGCAGGTCAAGAATCCGTCCATAGGATTTTCCAAAGTCGGAGCGGACCTCTAGTGGCATTAGCGCGCAAAGCCGTTCCAATTTCTTAGTATGGTATCGGGGAATAGCCACCTTCTTCAATTGTCTACTAGTCCCCTCCATTTTCTAAAACCAAAATGCATGTTTTATGAAAATGATGCTTATTGAATGAATGTGAGTGTTTATTTTTTATTTATCATGTTTTGTATGATATTTGCATATTCTTTGAAAAATAAACTACCTATATGAATGATTTATGAGTGTTATATTTTTGAACAAGGTCCCATTTATTGTTTTGGAATCAAATTTTTATTTGATTTTTATTTTTATTTTATAGCCTTTTATCTCTTCTGTCGGACTGCGTGACTACTTAGCTTACAAAGAACCTGAAACCAGGCTAGCTAAAAGGCAGACTGTCCGAGATAAAAAATGGCTTTATGCGAAAGGATAATATTTAGTCCCTTATCTCTTCTGTCGGACTACGTGGCTACTTAGCTTACAAAGAACCTGAAACCAGGCTAGCTAAAAGGTAGACTGTCCGAGATAAGGGTGTTTATTGCAAAAATGTTTTTTTTTTGTGATTTTTCTGTTGTTTGGTTATGCTATGCAACAGACAAATGCAACAAACAGATGCACACACAATTTGATTATCCACGAACAGGCGAGAAGTCGTTTTAATCACGAGGTAGGATTTTCCTGCAGAAAAGTGCTTTGGCGAAGGTAGGTTCTAACTGTTCTCACCAAGGCTAAGGCCCCCAAGGTGCCCCCATTATAGGGTCCCCACTCTCCAGCCTTTCGACCATGCTTAGCACTAAGGCCATAGTCAGTCTTTGTGCCAAAAGAGGAAGGTTATCACCTTGAGTGGTGGTTTCCGATCACACTGGTGGGCACAGGGCCATCACTACAGCGAACCGTACCTGTCACCCACTCCCTATGAATTTCTCACTTGCCCCCGGGTATAGAGGGAACTGTAGTGTGCAAGGTTTTGTGTACAGTTTTTATTTCAAACAATTGCGTAAGTATAAATAGACAACAGTTATTAAAGCCAAACATCAAAGCATGTTATAATAAAAGGTAGGGTAAAAGCGCAATTTTCTTGGTTTATTTATTTTAAGCTGGCCCATCACTAAATGAGATAAACTCTCTAGGCTTCCCAGTGGAGTCGCCATCTGTCGCTGCCATCAAAATGAGGCGGTCGGAGCGACGTGATGGTTCCGACTTTCCAATTTTCGCGTTTTTATTGGTGTGGTTACAACGCCTTTAGGTTGTCCGATAACCGGGCTGAGCCTAGGGGTGAGGTTTTCGAAAAGGAGCTCTTGGGTTGTCTGATAACCGGACTAACCTAAGAACTAATTTTGAAGGGTTCTTCTGGAGTAGCCACCGATGTTTTTACCGGAAACATCGGAAAAGGAGTGAAAAGGCGTTGGTTTTCGAAAAACCAACTTTGGTCATTAGAACCAGAGTTGGGTAAGGGAGTTAGTTACGTGTAAGGGAAGAGTTAGTTCCCTTACGACGCCCCTTTCGGGTTCCCTATGATAGGCCAGCTGCTTTAAGTAAATAAACTGGTGAAAATACGCTTTTACCCTTTATTTACGGAATTTAAAATTATGACTACATGGCCCTAATATCTATTGCATAATTAAAATAAAACAGTAAAAGAGAGAGGGAGAATGTAAAAACCTCTGAGGCAAGCTTTCTATTAACTTTTTGAAATTAGGGTGCTTTTTGGCAGCCCTTCACTCTTTACAGCGCTGGAATCTCTCGAAAATGCTATAAAAAACTCTAGAAAACTCTCAGAAACTCCGGAAATGCTTCGAAGAGATTCTAGAAAGAGAATTTGAGGAAGTGACTAGAGAGAGAATGGAAGAACTGTGTGAAATGAGGGGAATGACGCGGCTATTTATAGGGATTCGTGCCTGTCAGGTCGAGACAGTCGTCTCGCCTTGCAGGAATGGCGAGACGGCCGTCTCGCCAAACGAGACGGCCATCTCGCATTCGCAAGTGGCTAGACCGATCGAGACGGCGGTCTCGCCACTTTCGCAAGGCGAGACGGCGGTCCCGAATCCGAGACGACGGTCTCGACCCTAAAAGGCGAAAATCCATATTTACATGCCGAAAATCCCTCCTATCCTAGTATGGGGCCTAATAGTCTCTCCCAGTGGCTTCTTAGGCTTCATCCATCTTCGAAAAGGAGGTCTTTTGGTCTTTATTATGAGGCTGGGCAAGATTTGGGGTCTACACCAACAAGCTTTAGAGAAAATTAAGTCGCAAACCTCTCATCCTTTATCTATCGGTACTCGATGAGTCTATGGGATGTGTGCTCGGTCAGCAAGACAATACGGGAAAGAAAGAGCAAACCATATACTACCTCAGCAAAAAAATTCCTAGACTATGAGACCTGTTATACACCACTCGAAAAAACATGTTGTGCATTGGTGTGGACAACTCAACGTCTCAGGCAGTATATGATTAGACATACGACCTGGTTGGTTTCTAAAATGGATCCAATCAAATACCTGTTTGAAAAACCCGTCCTAATAGGAAGAATAACTAGTGTGGCAAGTACTCCTTTCAGAATTTGACATTGTCTATGTCACTCAAAAAGTTATCAAAGGTAGTCCCCTAGTAGACTACCTAGCACACAGATCAACAAACGAATACCAATCCCTACAAGACGATTTTCCAGACGAACACATCATGCATATCCAACACGAAGAACTCGAAGACGATGCATGGACTATGTTCTTCGATGTAGCCTCGAATATGCTTGGACACGGGATTGAAGTTGTTTTGATATCCCCTAAAATGAAATGCATCCCGGTAACAACCAGGCTAAACTTCAATTGCACCAATAATATGGCCGAGTATGAAGCCTGCACCTTGGGATTCCAAGAAGCTCTAGATCATGGGGTAACCAAACTCAAAGTTTTCGGTGACTCATGCCTTGTTATCTACCAACTCAAGGGTGAATGGAAAACCAGAAATTCCAAATTGATCCCATATCTAGAGTATGTTCATAATATGGTTTCGTGGATGAAAAACGTCACTTTCGAGTACATCCCTCGGGAAGACAATTAGTTCGCAGATGCCCTCGCTACTTTGTCATCCATGTTCGCCTTAGATCAAGAACATGAGGTACCGATTATCCAGATTAGGTTGCATGACAAACAAGCTTTTTGTATGACAGTAACTAGTGAGGAAGATAAATCCCCTTGGTATCATGAAATCAAGTGATATCTCATGAAGGGTGAATATCCCGAGGGAATTAACAATAATGATAAAAGGACCATCCGGAAGAGAGTCGTAGGGTTCATGCTAATTGGAGGAACCCTTTATAAGAAAAATTTTGGCTCCAACTTATTAAGGTGTGTGAACCACGATGAAACTGAAATCTTAATTAAGGAAATTCATGAAGGAGCCTTCAGAATCCACATACCAGGGAATGTCATGGCTAGAAAAATCCTCAGAGCAGGATACTTTTGGTTCACAATGGAAGGTGATTGTCATCGATACGCTAAAAGGTGTCACAAGTGTTAGGTCTACGCCGACAATGTTCATGTCCCACTAGCACCTCTCAACATCTTGGCTACACCATGGCCATTCTCCATGTGGGGCATGGATGTTATCGGACCCATCGAGCCCAAAGAGTCCAATGGTCATCGCTTCATATTGGTGGTCATTGACTACTTTACTAAGTGGGTAGAAGCGGCATCCTACGCACAAGTGACCAAGAAAGTAGTGACCACCTTCGTCAAGAAAAATATCCTGTGTCGGTATGACATCCCCTATCGTTTCATTACTGATAATGAGACCAATCTGAATAATAAGATGATGGAAGAGTTATGCCAAGATTTCAAAATTCAACATCATAATTCTTTAAAAGAGGTATGTCGCCACCGTCAAAAGAGGCAGTCGGAGCGACGCGATGATTTTGTTTGACTCGTGTTTTTAAAAGTGTGGTTTAACGCCTTTAGGTTGTCCGATAACCAGGATGGACCTAAGGGCGAGGTTTTCGAAAAGGGTTCTATGGAGTCACCATCGATGTTTTAACCGAAAACATCGGAAAAGGAAAAAAAGAAGGCATTGGTTTAGAAAACCAACTTTGGCCATTACAACCAGAGTCGGGTAAGGTATTAGCACCCCTACGACGCCCCTTTCGAGTTCCCTATGATGGACTATTTTTAAAATAAAGACAATAAAATTATGCTTCTACCCTATTTATTTATTACAGAATTTAAGTAGCTATCTACATGTTCCTAATATCTAATACATACAAGGGAAACAGTAAAAGAAAGCAATAAAAGAGAAGAGATATGAAGGAGAACCTCCAAAGCGAGCTTTCATAAATGTTGAACTTGAGGACGCTTTTTGGCAGTCCCCGCACTCTACAGAGACACTCCTCCCTCGATAAAAAAATAAAGGTGTCACCCTACCGAGGGTCGGATGTCTCAACAAAAAAAGACATTCTTAACCGATTTCTACCTTAACAGAAATCGGAAAGCTCACTCGAACTCTGGAAAAATGCTCAGAGTCACTCTAAAGTGCCAAAAGGCTTCCTAGAGAGTGGTAGGAGTGAATGGTGTGTGAAAATGGATGGAATGAGACTCCTAATTATAGGAATTTGCACCTGTTAGGTTGGGACCGCCGTCTCGCCAAATGAGACGGCGGTCTCGCCTTCAGCAAGTGGCGAGATGGCGATCTCGCCATTGGCGAGTGACGAGACGACAGTCTCGCCAAACGAGACGGCGATCTCGCCATTGGCAAGTGGCGAGACAGTGGTCTCGTGAAACGAGACGGTGGGCTCGCCCTTAACCGATGGCCAAACGGCGTTCTCGCCAAACGAGATGGTGATCTCGCCCTGAGCCAATGGTGAGACGGTGGTCTCACCAAACGAGACGATGGGGTCACCCTTAACCAATGGCAAGACGGCAGTCTCGACCCTTTGGGTGGAATTTCTTATTTTTGTCGTACAAAAATCATTCCTATTCTAATATGGGGCCTATTGATCAGTCCTAGGGACCTTTTAGGCCTTACCCATCTTCGAACGGAAGTCTTCTGCTATTTATTTTGAGGTCGGGCAAGATTTGGGGTCTACAGCTGCCCTCCTTTCACCTGACTAGTCGATTGTTGGCTCAGTATGCCAAAAAGATCGGCTGGAGGGTGAAGGAGTTAACCCTCTTGCCCGGTCGTCCTTCGGATTCTCCATCTTGCGGTAGCCGATCCTCTAGACGAAAATGTGTGTGTGCCTCCGGGATGCTCCTTCATGCGGTGGTCGACCCCTTTGGTTGACAAATGGTAGAACCTCAAGATGCTCCTTCTTGCGGTAGCCGACCCCTTGGTTGATGAGTATGAACCCCCATCTGGTTCCTTGTAGCTTTAGGATGCTCCTTTTGTTAGAAAATTAGGCTGAGATCAAGAGGGGGGGTGAATTGATCTTGAAAATTTTTTCGCAAATAACAGATTATCTAATTCAAAAATTAAGATTTCAGATCTGTTCTTGAATTACAAAGCAATCAATCAATATAACTACAGCGACAAAATTAAAATAGAGAAAGGTTAAGAAAGATATCACCAGTGTTTTATACTGGTTCACCCAATACCAGGGCTACGTCCAGTCTCCAGCCAAATTCCAGCTGGGTTCCACTAGATCAAATGTTTTACAGATTTACAATCTTACACTTAATCTACCACAAGAACCAAATTCCAGTTCCTGCACTCAACCTCTCACCAAGAACCAAATTTCAGTTCTTGATAACCTCTACAACCAAATTCCAGCTGCAGAGAGACCAGTGCCCAAATTCCAGGCACCAAACAATACAAAAAGAATGTAAAGAAATGAAAAAGAAGAAACTAGAATGCTCAAACCAGTTTATGCAATTCTGCTGTAAGTGTTTCTTCTTCAAAAGAAATCAAGTTGCCTCAAGAAAGATTTTCAAAGAACTTCTCAAAAACTGATGCGAATCTTTCTTGAAAAGAGTGCTAAAGTTTGCTTGATTGATTGCTCAAGGATGTGTAAAAACTGATGTTCAATGTGTGTTAAAAAAGTTCAAGCCAAACTGTTTTTATAGAAGATTTTCAAAACTGCTGGTTTAATTAATCTGTTAAAAGATTCTTTTAATCTGTTAAAAGTGCAGTTTTAATCTGTTAAAACTTCTTTTAATCCATTAATACGTTCTTGATTCTTTAACAGATTTGTTTTAACTGATACGACAACGTTTATATCAATTAAAACACTTTACAAAAAATCTTCTAAGTTGATTTAATCGATTGTTTCGCGATTCAATCGATTGAAATACTGCAAAACTTTCTTGTAAAACTTTTCAAGTTATTTTAACTGATAAAAATAAGTTTTAATCGATTAAAACGCTGTGTAGAAATTTTCTAAGTTGTTTTAATCGATTGAAACGAGATTTAATCGATTGAAAAAGTTCTGATCGGTCATAACTCCATTCTGATCGATCATCCTGAACCCTTAAGTGGTTTTAATCGATTGAAACGTGTTTTAATCGATTAAAAAAGTTCTGATCGGTCATAACTCAATTCTGATCGATCATATCTGATTCTGATCGGTCATAATTGTATTCTGATCGATCATCCTGAACTCCAAGTGGTTTTAATCGATTAAAATCAAGTTGTATCGATTAAAATACTGTAAAAACACTTCTCTGAACATTCTAAGTGATTTTAATCGTTTATTTCAAAACTGTATCAGTTAAAAACTTGTTTAAGAAAGCTTTTGTCAAAATACTTTGTTTTTAATTGTTTAAAACATTTTTAGAGGCATTTTGCAAAATCTTTTAAGTGAAGAAACCTCATGCAGCAGAAAAGATAAAATGATTATACCTAAGCATAGCTGAAGACACACTAATTCTTCTACTCTTTTATCTTAGTGACTTTTGTCCACTGCAAAGTTGCTTTTGACTTCATCTTTGACTTCATCAAATCAATGAGATCTTTGCCAAAGTATTTCAATAAGATCTTCATCACTTTCAGTCTCCCCCTATTTGATGAAGACAAATACCACTTTTGAAAAAAAAACTCTGCAAAAGAAGTCACTTGATAATACAGATTTAGTGAGTAATAAAAAATGAATTATCTACCTATTTCTCCCCCTAAATTGTTGCTCCCCCTAAATTAATAGTTATTTTTCCCTTTAAATTGATCAAAAGTAAAAGCAACTATTTCTCCCCCTTTTGACTTCATCAAAAAAATAGGGAATAGAAGAGAAACAATGCATAGGTATGTATTGAAAAGATTTTGAAAATAGAAAAAATGAAAAATACGATACTTTACTCATGTAAAGATCAATCAAAGTTGATTCAAACTTATCTTCATTAACACGTTTGTAATGAATACAATTAATACGTGTAAAGATAAGGGAATCACGCTTTAGTAGCATGTTACAAGAACAACCATTAACTAAAGCCTTTAATTTTTCTTTCCGTAATAAAAATCGATTAAAAACAGGATAAAATCGATTAAAAAGTTCATGTTTAATGATTTTAATCGATTGAAATAAAGGTTTAATCGATTAAAACAGTGAAGGACTTTGAAATATAAAACATAAGTGCATTTAATCGATTATTTCGACATTTAATCGATTAAAACAAGTAAGGAAAAATGTTGTATAAATTCTTTTAATCGATTTAAAAGATTTTTTATTGAATAAAACACTCAGTTTTGAAAACTAAGAAATGATTTGATGCGAATTTATCATGCCTAATCTTAGTGGATATTTTGTAATACTGATCAGCTAGAAGGATGTTTAACAATAATATCAACTATATCGATTAAATTTTAACTAATAGATCCATCAAAATCAGAATAAAATCTTATTTAGCTAATTTAACTGATGTAAGCTAGTTTATAAAGATTTTAATCGATTGATACGAAGTTTTAATCGATTATTTTGTTATGAAAAGTGTTTCCTTTAATCAATTTAATCGATTAATTCCATTTTGTATCGACTAAAACTCTCGAGGATCTATTTTGAATTCTATCTATGCTAGTTTGATTCGAATTAAACCTACATTATATTAATTCAAAGCTAGAGAGATTGTGCCTGGTATATAACCAGTAATATTACGGACCCAGAAATTTAGAATAAGCATCAAAAGAAATAAGCAATAAAAGATGAGAAGGGACCCTTTTTATCCATAAATCTAATCATCCCAGTTCCTTGATTCAGCTGCATATCTTCCAGACTTGGTGTAGATATCGACAATTTGGTTGCCAAGGGATGCGAATTGATGGTTGGTTTGCTCGAAAGTGTTGGAATGTCATCTCGCATATGCTTTCTCCGATTTTCCTGCACTGCAGCCATTTGGGAAAGCATAGTTCTTTCAAACCGAGATAGAGGAGTCCCACGGTCAGTCTGCTCCATGAAAGGGATAATTTCCATGTTTTCATAGGACGCTTGACCACTTGTTGACTCTGGAACCTCTGCAGCACTGGAGAAGAAGGGATTTGGCCCTGATCTTCATCTTCATCTTCTTCCTCACCCTCTGACATCCCAACATCAATTTTGGAGATCCATTCATCATCAACTTTTATATATCCCATTTTTCTTAGGGAGGAGTCGTCAATTTCATTTGATGCCTTGGGGGTTTCTATGCTCTCCCCGTAAAGATCAACTTCAAAATGTCTAAAGAAATTATTTATTAACATAGCATATGGCAATTTGAAATCTGCCAACCTTTTAGCTTTCAACATGTGATCTTTGATCACATACACCCAATTTACCCGAACATTGTTAAAAATGCAATACATGAGGGCAAGATCTCCCTCATTAAGAATAGCATGATTACTCCCTCTTGGAGTAAGCATCCATGCCACAATAAAAGCAAGTAATCTATGTTCAAGTGCAATTTTTCCGGCATTTAGAATTCTTACCTAATCATTTGGATCTTTAAGGCAAGACCGGAAAAACTGAATCTTGTTGAACTCAAGAATCTCAGAAATATTCCCCCTTGAAACCTTGACACCTCTGTCCTTAAGACCAGCAATTTGCTCCCAAACAGCAGGAGTAATTTCCATGTTTACTCCCTTTACCTGAGATCTGATTGTAGACCCATTCACTGTTAAGTTGGAGTAAAAAACCCGAACCAAATCAGGTTGGATGTTTCCAGTAAACTCCATGAAGGTTTTCAGCTTTTGACTTTTTAACTTTCTTCTTAGACTAGTAAATCCTTCTTCATCCAGCCATCTGAATTTGATGAATTTTGGGATAACTATCTGTTTCTGGCTAAATTCAGAGATGAAGGTGTTCATTTTTCCAAGATCTCCATCAAACCAGGCTTCCAGATGGCCACCGGGATTTGCAGCAGAGGAAGATTCCCCTTTTTGCTTCTTTCTTGACTTAGATCTTCTAAGCATCTTGTTGTATTTTCGGAGAATAGTTTCGTAGATGCGTATACAGGGAAGGAAGGGAGAAGAACTTTGAACTAGAAATAGAATACTGAGAGCAATGAGCTACACGAGAGTAAACTAAAGATTCACGGATGCCAATTTTTGTGAATTGTAGTTTACTTCGATACACGACCTGCAAAAACAGCTTTAATTGCATGTCCCCTTGACTGAGGACAAAAACAATGATTTCTGACCAGTGGATGTATCAGCTAAATTGCTCTTGGGAATATGTTTGACTCGGTCAAAGAAATTTTAAAAGAATTATGCAGATTTTGATTACCATAAAAACTTGGGATTTTGAATTTGGTTTGCTTACCAATCTTTAATTGGATGTTATAAAACTAATTTTCAGAAACAAATCAATCGATTAACCAACTGATTAACCTATTAATTTGATCTTTTAATATTAGGTTTGAAACTGTTACGGTGAAGTAATCGATTATTTCATAAAGGAATCGATTGTTTCTTGTACAGGATGAAATTAATAAAATGATAACAAAATTTAAATCGATTAAAACGAAAGGAATCGATTAAATTTTACATCTTAGTATTTTTAGTTGATATAAATTATTTTTAATCGATTAAAATAGCTAAACTCAAAACCTGAGAACGTTTTAATCGATTAATTCGACATTTCAATCGATTAAAATGGTACGGACAGATTTTCTGATATCCTCTCGTAAGTTATTTTAATTGATTAATATTGTTTTATATCAATTAAAACAATCAGCTTTATGAAATCGAACCTGATTCGTTGCTTTGAACTCCAAGGGATTTCCATATTTTGTTCCTGCAAAACAATTTTAGCATGTTTCTGGTACCCTTTATAGTTACTGGGTCCAATTAGGTTATTTGGAATGAATTAATTTTTGGAATCCACTTCATTCTACCTTTAGGAATAGCATACTTTTTAATTCTACAGTATTTCACTGAATGACCTCTTTTCATGCAGTAAAAACATTTAATCACAGAGTATGATTTTCTATTTGTTTTTCTGAATTTCATCCTAGATTTAAATCCTATTTCAAATTTGTCAAAAATTAGTTTTTGAGACCCAAGTAAAATGTCAAGATTAGCTTGACCTTGTGTAAACCTTGAAACAGTTTGTGATAAAAAATCAATTTTCTTTTGTAATTCTGAACAGTTATTACAGGATTTATTACATGCACAATCAGAATTATCATGAATTAATTTTAAGAAATCACAATGAGTTTCATCTTCAAGTATTTTTTTTTTCAAGAGAGTCTACTTTATTTATTAACCAATTATTTAGTCCTTTTAGCCTATCATTTTCTTTTTGTAGTTTCTTAGCCTCTTCATGCATTTCATTAAATGCTTCTTGTAATGAATCATAATTCACTAAATTTGAAGAAGAACTAGAACTTACACTGCTGGATTGAGGATTTTGACTTGCCATTAGACATAAGTTGGCTTCTTCATTATCGAATTGTCTCGTTGATGAAGTGTCATTGTCATCCCATGCTATATAGACTCTTCTTTTGACTTTCTCTTCTTTCTTGTCATTATGTTTGTTCTTTTCGGGCACTCCATCCTTACATGGCCACCGCTTACCACAACCATAGCATTTAAAGTTAGAAGAATCAGTTTTTTTTTCATACCTTTTATGTTTTTCCTTGTCTTGAATCTTTTTCTTGAGAAACTTGTTGAATTTTCTGACAAGCAGTCCAAGGTTCTCACTTTCCTCCTCTGATTCTTGATTTTTTTTCTTCAACTTTGAGTGCTATACTTTTGCTTTTCTTCTCAGAGACTTCTTGTTCATTAAATCTGTTGATTTCCATTTCATGTTCTCTGAGTTTGCCAAACAGAGGAGTTGTTGTCATTACGGACAAATCTTTTGACTCGAGATTGTTGTGACCTTTGGTCGCCAAGACTCGTCAAGACATTTCAAGACTTTAATATTCAATTCTTCTTTATCAAAGGTTTTACCTAGGCCCATTAGATGATTAATGATGTGAGTGAATCATTTCTGCACATCTGCAATACTTTCACCAGTTTGCATTTTGAACAGCTCATATTCTCTTATGAGAGTATGTTTTCTGGCTCTCTTTACATCCGTTGTCCCCTCATGAGTGACCTCAAGAACATCCCACATCTCCTTGGCAGATTTGCATTGGGATACCCTGAAAAACTCATCCATGTTAAGTGCAGAAGTAATAATATTTTTAGCAGTGCAATCATTTTGAACTTTTTTCTTCTCCTCATCATTTAGACTAGACCATTCTTTTTCTATAATTAAAGGGCCATTAGAAATTACATCCCAAACATTTCTATCAATGGATTCAATAAAGATCTTCATCCTAATTTTCCAAAAAGGATAATCTGTTCCACAAAATAGTGGAGGTCTGTTAATAGAAGCTCCCTCAGAAAATGGTAACTTGTTTTCAGCCATGGATCGAAGAACTTGAATAACTTTCAAGAACCTCGCTCTGATACCAATTATTAGAAAATTAGCCTGACATCAAGAGGGGGGTGAATTGATCTTTAAAAGTTTTTCGCAAATAACAGATTATCTAATTCAAAAATTGAGATTTCAGATCTGTTCTTGAATTACAAAGCAATCAATCAATATAACTGCAGCGACAGAATTAAAATAGAGAAAGGTAAGAAAGATATCACCGGTGTTTTATACTGGTTCACCCAATACCAGGGCTACGTCCAGTCTCCAGCCAAATTCCACCTGGGTTCCACTAGATCAAATGTTTTACAGATTTACAATCTTACACTTAATCTACCACAAGAACCAAATTCCAGTTCCTGTACTCAACCTCTCACCAAGAACCAAATTCCAGTTCTTGATAACCTCTACAACCAAATTCCAGCTGCAGAGAGACCAGTGCCCAAATTCGAGGCACCAAACAATACAAAAAGAATGTAAAGAAATGAAAAAGAAGAAACTAGAATGCTCAAACTAGTTTATGCAATTCTTCTGTAAGTGTTTCTTCTTCAAAAGAAATCAAGTTGCCTCAAGAAAGATTTTCAAAGAACTTCTTAAAAACTGATGCGAATCTTTCTTGAAAAGAGTGCTAAAGTTTGCTTGATTGATTGCTCAAGGATGTGTAAAAACTGATGTTCAATGTGTGTTTAAAAAGGTTCAAGCCAAACTATTTTTATAGAAGATTTTCAAAACTGCTGGTTTAATTAATCTGTTAAAAGATTCTTTTAATCTGTTAAAAGTGCAGTTTTAATCTGTTAAAACTTCTTTTAATCCATTAATACGTTCTTGATTCATTAACAGATTTGTTTTAATTGATACGACAATGTTTATATCAATTAAAACACTTTACAAAAAATCTTCTAAGTTGATTTAATCGATTGTTTCGCGATTCAATCGATTGAAATATTACAAAACTTTCTTGTAAAACTTTTCAAGTTATTTTAACTGATAAAAATAAGTTTTAATCGATTAAAACGTTGTGTAGAAATTTTCTAAGTTGTTTTAATCAATTGAAACGAGATTTAATCGATTGAAAAAGTTCTGATCGGTCATAACTCCATTCTGATCGATCATCCTGAATCCTTAAGTGGTTTTGATCGATTGAAACGTGTTTTAATCGATTAAAAAAGTTCTGATCGGTCATAACTCAATTCTGATTGATCATATCTGATTCTGATTGGTCATAATTGTATTTTGATCGATCATCCTGAACTCCAAGTTGTTTTAATCGATTAAAATCAAGTTGTATCGATTAAAATACTGTAAAAACACTTCTCTAAACATTCTAAGTGATTTTAATCGTTTATTTCAAAACTGTATCAGTTAAAAACTTGTTTAAGAAAGCTTTTGTCAAAATACTTTGTTTTTAATTGTTTAAAACATTTTTAGAGGCATTTTGCAAAATCTTTTAAGTGAAGAAACCTCATGCAGCAGAAAAGATAAAATGATTATACCTAAGCATAGCTGAGGACACACTAATTCTTCTACTCTTTTATCTTAGTGACTTTTGTCCACTGCAAAGTTGCTTTTGACTTCATCTTTGACTTCATCAAATCAATGAGATCTTTGCCAAAGTATTTCAATAAGATCTTCATCACTTTCACCTTCTTGCGGTAGCCAACCCCTCAGCTGACGAATGGTAGAACCTCAGGATGCTCCTTCTTGCGGTAGCCGACCCCTCGGTTGATGAGCATGAACCCCCATCTGGTTGCTTGTAGCTTTGGGATGCTCCTTCTTGCGGTAGCCGACCCCTTAGCTGACAAGTGGTAGAATCTCAGGATGCTCCTTCTTGCAGTAGCCGACCCCTCGGTTAATGAGTATGAAGCCCCATCCGGTTGGTGCAGTCCACTTTGTAGGACTGGTGGTGGTGGCGGCTTACTGCTCTAGCTCATGCGCCGACTCTATGTGGAGTGGTTCTTTGTAGATATTTGTTTTTGACTTTTCTGGTGTAGTTATGCGGTTTGCTGGGGATTCTTTGGTTTTTGGCTTTTTCAATAGCCATCTAGCTTGTTGGTTGTTGGGGATTCTTTGGATTTTAGGATTTTCTGTCAGCCATCCAGCTTGGTGATTGTTGGGGACTCTTGGTGAATGCCTCTTAAGTAGGCAGGAATATGTTTTGTTGATCTTGGTGACGCCTCTTGAGTAGGCGGATATCTATTGAGGATTTGTTGATGGTGCCTCTGAGTAGGCAGATGCTTCATCGGAAGTGAAGACTTTTGACTGCATTGTTTTTCCTCTGAGTAGGTTGATATTCCCGTCGGGGATGTTGGCTCTTTGTGTGCGAGCGACTCATTGAGGATGAGTCTTTGAAAATGGCCTTTGTGGTAGGCTCACTGGGGATAGATTCCTTTCTCTTTTTTGGTTGATCCACCGGGGACTTGGTTAACTTCCTGGTGATAAAATTTTGGTTGCCTTCTGTGGAATGGAGTCTTGGCTCCTTGATTGTATTGGTGATAGGCTCTTGTGTAGCTTTTATTCTCCTTTGATGGCGGTGGAGAATGGGTGAATCTTCTTGATGGCTCATCGTGGCGATGATGGTGAGTTGTGCGAAGATGTTTTTGTTTGCCTCTGGAGTGGGCAATGATCCACTTGGGGATTGAGCCTTTCCATTGGCTTTGTTTTGGTTTGAGAGTTGCCTTCCCTTTATTTGGTCGGAGCTTATTTGGTTATGGAAGCTCTTGGTTAATTTCGCCTTTTTCAGCGGTTTATTCTTCTTTCTCGCGATTTGAAATTTGACTTTTTCATAATGATTCGTGTGCCTTTTTATTTCCTAGTTTCTTTTGTGCACGTAAACTTTTTCTTCTTTTTGGGGATCCGCAGGGGATTTCCTTTTCGTGGCCCGCTTGGGGGTTCATTGGCCTTCCTTTGTCATGGCCTTTTCTTTTTTAGGCATTCGCTGGGGATGAAGGGTTTTCTTTTTGGTGATCCACTAGGGAATTAGCTGACTTCTTGGGGATCCAATTTTTCTTTTCTGGGGATGGAGTCTTGGCTCATTGATTAATGTTGATGCGTCCTTGTGAAACTCTTATTCTGCTGAGGGATGAGAATTTCTTATTCCTTCTTTTTGTAGATTTTTCTGGGGAGATCCACTTGGGGATTTTTATTTGGCCTTCTCTGTTGCGGCCCTTTCTTTTGGACATCCGCTGGGGATGCAACGGTTTTCTTCTTTTTTTCTCTTTTTGTTGAGCCCTTGATGATATGGAGATTGGACTCTTTTGACTATTGATGATGATGGGCTCTTGAAGCCTTTACTCTCCATTGGGGAGTGTGGAGGAGACTTTGGGTGAGTGTGCTCAATGGCTCATGTGATGGCGGTGCTGAGCCAGGGGGTAATTTTTTGTGTTGCCTCTGGAGTAGGCAAGGATCCACTTGGGATGATTGAGTCTTTCCGTCGGCTTTTCTGTTGATGATGCCCTCTCTTTATTAGGTAGAAGGATGGCGGTTGGAGCTCTTAATTTTCGGAAGCTCTTATTCTGCTGAGTCGCTTGATTAATGACTTGCTCCATTTTCTTGAGGGCATTATTTGGAGACTCGGTCTCGGTGATCCTATTTTCAATCACAAACATGGAGCTAGTATCCTTATATGCATGAATGCTTTACATTTTTTGTTATTTATCTTAAGTGATTTTTATTTCTTTCATTTTTGACCTTGATGAAGTCATTTTGTGCGACTACTTGTGTGTGGATGCCCTAAATGCAATTTATCCTTTTATTTGATGCATCTAGAGAAGTAACCGACATTATCCTGCTGAATATGCTGATGGGCCCCTCTCTTTTATTTATTTTTTGGTTTAGCCCTAACTTTTACCATGATCGCCCTTTTGGGGTTTTCGATCTAGCGGGCTGCCTTAATTTTTGCCTAGGATATCTTAGCGAGATTTTTTCCTTTTTATGAATGCCCTAACTTTTTCCTAGACCGCCCTTTGCGGGTTTTCGATCTAACAGACTACCTTAACTTTTGCCTAAGAATCTCTTAGCAGGCATTATTCTTTTTATTTTCATTTTTTATTTCTCTTCTTTTTTTGAGAGATAGGACCTTATCATATGCATGCAATGTTTGCGATATGCATCCTATAATGCTATTTCAATTAATATTTCAAAAGGATTAATCAAATGTGCTTTTGATTCTGACGTGCTTCTGTCATTATGTGCTTTAGTCGACATGATAGGTTGTACCGATTTTGCCGTCTTGATTTTACCATGACCGAAGAATGATTGTGTTGATTGTAGAGCGACTTGCCATGTCAGTGCACTCTGTTAAACATACAAGGATATGAAGCTTGAAGATTTTGATGATGATTCAAAGACAAAGGACTTAAAGATTTGAAGACTTGTAATCATGTGTATTTACTTGTAATAACTCGGTTTTATGTTTTTGAGTCTATAAAATTAGAGTCCAAGATAGCCAACACATAGTCTATCCTCTAAAACCTCTAAAAGTTCATTTTTATCAAAAACACACTGTGATAATCGATTATCACTCAGGCTAATCGATTATCCTGCACTAAAAACTATTTCTCTGAAAAGCTCTCTGTGATAATTGCTTATCACTCAGGATAATCGATTATTCACCCAGATAATCGATTATCCTAGTCCTGTTTTGCTCCTCTGCGAAAATGGCTCTGGAATAATCGATTATCACTCAAGATAATCGATTATTTACGTCTGTTATGAGTTTTGAAATTCAAATCTGGACCAATTCACGAAAACTCTATTCTCAATTCTTATGTTTTCGAAAATCATCATTTCCCATACCCTATTGTCTCTACTTAAGGTTCTCTAAGGCTCTCTGCAAATCATTAAACCTTTTTCATGCAAAAGTTAGGAGTTGTGACTGCTAGAGAACTTTCTGTAGGGAAGAAAAAGGGGCTTTTGAAAACCTAGTGTGGGCTAGAAACGATAAGAATCACTGAGTGGGTTTCTTGGTGGATTGTGTGTTGTGCCGTCTCTAGGAAAAGTTGGTGTTCATCCTTTGTGGATTCAAAGGAGGTGTTCATCTCTTGTGTAACTCAAGAGAGGTGTTTTCTATTCCTTATCTTTTCAATTTGTAATCTATTGTAAAACTATGATTATAGTGACAGCGTTAATTCTCTTTTTGAGTGATTAGCAACTGGACATAGGGTCTTTTGATCCTAACCAGTATAAATCAACTGTGTAATCCTCTTTCCCTTATCTCTTTACTTTATAAAGCATTTTAATCGGTGAAATTTGGGAAAAATTTTAAAACCCTAATTTTTGTTTAAGAAACCAATTCACCCTCCCTCTTGGTTTTTGTCCCTAAACGCGATCATTCCGCTGCGCGATTCTAACAAGTGGTATCAAAGCTTGCTTTGATAGTCATTCAAATTTTGAAAATGGCCAGACAAAACCAAACCTTTGTCGAGGGTGCTTCGCGGGGCAAAATTATCCTTTTTAGAAAGTTAGAATGCAAATATTTTTGGAGTTTGTTGATAGGGGTGTATGGGATGCTATTTTTAAATGGTCCTTTTATTCCTAAAGTTACTGAAAATGGAGAAAAGGTACCTAAACCATTTTCTAGATGGTCGGCTGAAGAAAATAGGAAAGCTCAATATGATGTTAGGGCTAGAAATATAATTTCATCTGCTTTAACCCTTGATGAGTTTTACAGGATATCTGTTTGTAGGAGTGCTCAAGAGATGTGGGAAATACTAAGAGTAACCTATGAAGGAATCGATGATAGTGACTCAAGTTTGGGGTCAAGCGATTCAGAAGTTGAAGCAAATATTTGCTTGATGGCAAATGATAATATTTCTTCCGACTGTGAGGTAAGAGATTCCGACTGTTCTTCAAGTGATGATGAAAATGATTATGATACTTTACAAAAAGCATATCAATAATTATTTACTGCTTTTAAGGATTTGAAAAGTGAATATAAATCGGAAAAGGAAGTAGAATCTTTAAAAAAAAATATAGTGATTTTGGAGGAAAAAGAAAATAAAGAAATAGCATGTGCATCATGTAAAGAATATGAATATAATATTGACATGCTTAGCCACTTACTTGATAAAGCTAAGAAAGAATTAAGTGATTGTTATAAGGATGAAGTTATTGTACAAACTAGAGAAAATTGTCATGTTCAAATGAAAAAGCCTAAAAGTAAAAGAAACCAGAGAGTATGGGTTGAGAAAGGAAATGTACCTTTACAATGTAAAAATGAATCTTTTTCAAAAACTAAAGCACCAAATGCATGCTTTTATTGTATGAAACATGGTCATACTTCAAATAAATGTAGAATTAAGCATTTTGGTGTTCCTAAAGGAAAATATATATGGATGCCTATAGTTAAATGATTTGATTGTCTCTAACCCCAAAAACCCAAAAGTTATGGGGACCTATGATTACTATGTTCTTGTTTTGTAGGAAACTTCCAAATCCAAGAAGTCTATGTGGTATCTTGATAGTGGATGTTCAAGACATATGACTAGAGACAAAAAGAAATTTGTGAGTTTCAGAGCAAAAGAACAAGGATATGTAACCTATAGGGACAACAACAAAGGAAGAATACTTGGAACCAGAAATATTGGTGGTGCAAATACTTTGGAGATAAAGGATGTGCTTCCTGTTGATGGGCTAAAACATAATCTCCTAAGTATAAGTCAACTTTGTGATAAAGGATTTAAGCTTTTGTTTCACAGATTAAACCCAAAAGTGTTGAGAAATCTTTTAAAGATGACCAATGGTGCATTGTAATGCAAGAAGAACTAAATCAATTTGAAAGAAACCATGTTTGGGAATTAATTCCAAGAGAAGAATCTCATCAAGTTATTGAAACAAAATGGGTATTTAGAAACAAACTTGATGAAGATGGAAATATAACAAAGAATAAAGTCAGACTTGTTGCTAAAGGTTACTATCAAGAGGAAGGTATTGATTATGATGAAACTTATGCTCCTGTTGCCAGGTTAGAGGCTATACGCCTACTTCTTGCTTATGCCTCATTGATGAAATTTAAACTTTATCAAATGGATGTTAAAAGTGCATTTTTAAATGGGTTTATCAAAGAGGAAGTATATATGGAACAACCCCCTGGATTTGAAGATTTTAAATATCCTAATCACATTTTTAAATTGAAGAAAGCTTTATATGATTTGAAACAAGCTCCTAGGTCTTGGTATGAAAGATTAAGTAGTTTTCTGATTTCAAATGATTTTTCTAGAGGAAAAATTGATTCCACCTTGTTTATTAAGAAAGTAAAAGAACATATTATGTTAGTTCAAGTATATGTTGATGATGTTATTTTTGGATCAACTAATAATTCCTTGTGTGAAGGATTTGCTAAGATAATGCAGGGTGAATTTGAAATGTCAATGATGGGAGAATTAACATTCTTTCTTGGACTTCAAATTAAGAAACTTAAAGATGGCACCTTTGTGTCTCAAACCAAATACTGCAAAGAGATTCTCAAGAAATTTGGAATGGACACTTCAAAGGAAGCTAACACACCCATGGGAACATCATGCTATTTGGATAAAGATGAATCAGGTTTGGAAAATAATCAATCAATGTATAGAGGTATGGTAGGTTCTCTATTATACTTAACTGCAAGTAGACCTGATATTATGCATTTTGTTTGTGTGTGTGCTAGATTTCAAGCATGTCCAAAAGAATCTCATTTAACCGCAGTAAAACGAATTTTAAAATATTTAAAAGGAACTACAGGATTTGGATTATGGTACCCATCTGAAGCTTCTCCTAGTTTAATAGGTTATTCTGATGTTGATTATGGCGGATGTAAAATAGATATAAAAAGTACTAGTGGAACATGTCATCTGTTAGGATCATCCTTAATATATTGGCATTCTTAGAAACAAGCATGTGTTTCTTTATCCACAATTGAAGCTGAATACAATGCAGCTGGTAATTATTGTGCACAAATCTTATGGATGAAGCAACAATTAGAAGATTTTAGTATTTTTTTAAGTAATATTCCTTTAATGCGTGATAATACAAGTGCTATTAATTTCACAAAGAATCTTGTTATGCATTCTAGAACCAAACACATTGAGATTAGGCATCACTTTTTAAGAGATCATATATCTAAAGGAAATTGTCAAATTGAGTATATAGACACAAAACATCAGTTAGCAGATATATTTACCAAACCTCTTCCAAAGGATAGATTCTATGAACTTGGGAGAGACATAGGAATATTAGAAATAGTCTAAACTCTGCTTAACTAACCAATCTTTGCATTTTGTACTGGAATAATCGATTATATAGGGCAATAATCGATTATCTTGTGTCTAATACATGATAAATTGTTAATCTCTCTGGAATAATCGATTATCTTGAGTAATAATTGATTATTGAAGCTTAAATGAGTGGTTTATGAAAAATCTTTCTGTAATAATCGATTATTTGGGGTAATAATCGATTATCTGTACCAAAGCTGACCCAAATCAGTAATCTCCCTCTGGAATAATCGATTATCCAGCCATATAACCGATTATCCCTGCATTTGAAGAAATAATCGATTATCAGAGGGTGATAATCGATTATCCTGCGACGTTGGAGGTAAACTAGTCATTTGTAATGGCTATTTTTGCTTTAACTCTCCTCAAACTAGCCGTTTATGACCGTTGGGATGATTTTCTATATAAAGGAGGGCTCAAATTCACATCCACACACTTCCAAACCTTGAATCAAAGCATTCTTCACACATTCAAGCTCTCTTGTCTCTTCAATGCCTTCTTCTCTTCAAAACCTCCTCATCTTCCTCTCTTTTCAATCTAAATGGCTTCATCTTCCCGTAGAAAGATTCCAACAAGGAGAAGATCCGCTCCTGCTTCTCATCCCCGCCCTAATTCCATTGAAGGGTGGATATCTGATCAAGAGGGAAGACATGAATTCCTGAATTTATGGAAAGAAAGGGGTATTATTACTCTTAAATTTATTGTTGGAGATCAATTCGTAAATAGGGGATTCAACTTTCCCAATCTACTTAAGCAGCAAGGTGTCCTTCCTTTCATCGAAATGCAAGGTACATACTATCTGGATTTAGTTCAGGTTTTCTACTCTCGCTTTAAATATAGGGATCACATTGCTACCTCTAGAGTCAAGGGTGTAACCATTATCCTTGATGATGATATTTGGGAAAATGTTGCTCATTTTCCTTCAAGGGAGGATGTTGTAAATGTTCTTGCTGATTTAGAAGATTTTAATCGTATTATGGCATACTGTTCTTTTCTTCGTAACCCTGTCATGGAAATTGGCCGCCAACTTTTGGTCGGGCCTTTGAAGACAGAAGAATGCCTGTTGCTGCATCTTCTTGTATGGATTTTGTGTCCTCGGGCAACCAATCATGCACAATGTTCTTCTGCTGACCTTCGCATTATCCATGTCATCATGAATAATGAGCTCATTGATTGGCCAAGCCTAGTCACATTAACAATGCTCAAGGCGAAGTGTCACCCAACCTTCAAGATTCCTTACGCTCTCCTCATATCCAGGATTCTTGAATACAAAGGTGTCAATGTTGAAGGGGAACAACGGGCCTGGACACATAATTCAAACAGAATGCTAGACAACATGCTCGCTCAATTGCAAATGGTGAATGTAAACGGAATTTATGTTCATAAAGATGATGCTCTTCACATGCCTAACGTGGCTCAAGATTCTGATGATGAGGACATGCCTGCTGCTGATATACCTGCTGATAATGTTCATACTGCTGGAACGTCATCTGCTGCTCACCCTACATCCCGCCCTTCTATGGAAGATATGTTGTTCGACATGAATCAGAGAATGCAGGAATTCTTCTCTATATCTCACGAACGACATCAAGAAATTATTAGACGCATTTCGGATGTAGACGATCCAGTGTATAATTTAAAAGACAAATTTGACATCCAGTTTAATAGTGATGAGAGGAAAGAGTTCTAATCTCTTCAAATATTTCTTGTTTGTACTGCATTTTCTTTAATGAATAATATTTTATTTTTGCATTGATTGAGGGGGAGCTTTCATTTTTTATTATAATCAAAATAGGGGGAGAAATTATTTAAAGCCTCTTATGTTTAATAATTTTAATGATGTCTGATATGTTTAATAGTTTTGTTAGCTGTGATAGATAAAACAGGTTATTACAAAGGGCTTTAAAGCAAATTTTGATCATCATAAAAAAGGGAGAGATTGTTAAACATACAAGGATATGAAGCTTGAAGATTTTGATGATGATTCAAAGACAAAGGACTTAGAGATTTGAAGACTTGTAATCATGTGTATTTACTTGTAATAACAACTCTGTTTTATGTTTTTGAGTCTGTAAAATTAGAGTCCAAGATATCCAGCACATAGTCCATCCTCTAAAACCTCTAAAAGTTCATTTTTATCAAAAACACACTGTGATAATCGATTATCACTCAGGATAATCTATTATCCTGCACTGAAAATCATTTTTTTAAAAGCTCTCTGTGATAATCGATTATCACTCAGGATAATCGATTATCCCAGCCAAATAATCAATTATTCACCCAGATAATCGATTATCCTAGTCCTGTTTTGCTCCTCTGCGAAAATGGCTCTAGAGTAATCGATTATCACTCAAGATAATTGATTATTTACGTCTCTTATGAGTTTTAAAATTAAAATATGGACCAATTTATGAAAACCCTATTCCCTATTCTTATGTTTTCGAAAATCATCATTTCCCAGACCCTATTCTCTCTACTTAAGGTTCTCTAAGGCTCTCTGCAAATCAACAAACCTTTTTCATACAAAAGTTAAGAGTTGTGACTGCTAGAGAACTTTCTGTAGGGAAGAAAAAGGGGCTTTTGAAAACCTAGTGTGGGCTAGAAGCGATAAGAATCACTAGTGGGTTTCTTGGTGGATTGTGTGTTGTGCCGTCTCTAGGAAAAACTGTTGTTCATCCTCTGTTGATTCAAAGGAGGTGTTCATCTCTTGTGTGAATCAAGAGAGGTGTTTTCTATTCCTTATCTTTTCAATTTATAATCTATTATAAAACTGTGATTATAGTGACAACGTTAATCCTCTTTTTGAGTGATTAGCAACTGGACGTAGGGTCTTTTGATCCGAACCAGTATAAATCAACTATGTAATCCTCTTTCCCTTATCTCTTTACTTTACAAAGCATTTTAATCAGTGAAATTTGGGAAAAATTTTAAAACCCTAATTTTTGTTTAAGAAACCAATTCACCTCCCCTCTTGGTTTTTGTCCCTAAACGTGATCATTCCGCTGCGCGATTCTAACAACCCTCCCTTTTCTTGGGGATGTCAATCCTCGTATTGATTACTATCTCCATATTTTCCTACTAATTACTAGAATGTTGTAGTGGTAAGGGTCAAGAGAAAAGAAGGAAAGTTATTTATTCAAAGGCTTGTGTTTTAGAATTGTTTTATTTTGACAAAAAATGGTTTTTGTAAGCACAACTAGCCAAGGTTGGTTAGAGTGTTTAGGCTAATTTAAACAAATGTTTTGTTTATGGAGTGGCATCTTATTCTATGGCGCTTTCTATGACTGATTAACTTCCCTAGTCCGCCCTTTGGGTTTTCAGTCTAGGATGTTGTGCTATGTCCTAACTTTTGTCTAGGTTTCCTCTTTTCTTGTTTTGGGAATCCTAGCGGACTTTATTTTATAACTCTAATTTTTTCCTAGGCTATCCTTTATTGTTGTTTGGGTTTCCTAGCGGGTTTACCCTAACTTTTGCGTAGCCCCCTGTAGACCCCAAATTAAGAGCAGAAGATCTCCAATTCGAAGATGGGCAAGGCTTAAAAGGTCCCTAGGATAGACCATGAGGCCCCAAATTAGAATAGGAAGGTTTTCTTACAGAAAAAATAGGGAGGACCACCTAAAAGGTTGAGACCGCCGTCTTGCCATCAGCAAAGGGAGAGACCGCCGTCTCGTTTGGCGAGATAGTCGTCTCGCCATTTGCCAATGGCGAGACCGCCTTCCTGTTTGGTGAGACGACCTTCTCGCCATTTATCAAATCGATATCGCCTTCTCGATTGGCGAGACGACCGTCTCGCCATTTCTTAAAGGTGAGACCGCTGTCCCGTTTGGCGAGACGGTGGTCTCGACCTTGCCAGGTGAGATGACCGTCTCGACCTGACAGACACGAATCCCTATAAAAGGAGGGTGCGCTCCCCTTCTTTTCAGACAGTTCTTCAACTTTCCCTTCTACAATTTCTTCTAATTCTTCTCCTAGAATCCCTTCGAAGCATTTCTAGAGTTTCTTAAAATTCTTAGAGGTTGTTCTGTAGCGTTGCAAGGAAGAGTGACCAGCGTTGTAGAGTGAGGGATTGCCAAAAAGTGTCCTACTTCAAGAATTTTAATTACGAAAGCGTGCTTCGGAGGTTTCCACACTTTCTCTCTCTCTTTTACCGCTTTCTATTTACATTTATACGTGCATTAGCTGTTAGGGCCATGTAGTCGATACCTTAAATTCCGCAAGTAAATAAAGGGTAAAAGCGTCATTTTAAAGTTTATATATGAAATAAACGGCCCATCATAGGGAATCCGAAAGGGGCGTCGTAGGGAAGCTAATACCTTCCCTACACGTAACTAACTCCCTTACTAAACTCTGGTTATAATGCCCAAAGTTGGTTTTTCGAAACCAACGCCTTCCTTTTTCTCCTTTTCTAATGTTTCCAGATAAAACATTGGTGACGACTCCAGAACCCATTTTCGAAAACCTCGCCTTTAGGTCCAGCCCGGTTATCGGACAACCTAAAGGCGTTGTACCACACTTTTAAAACACGAGTCGAAGTCGAAAACCATCACGTCGCTCCAACCTCCTCTTTTGACGGTGGCGAAAGATGACGACTCCACTAGGGAATCCTAGAGAGTTAATCCCATTTAGTGATGGGCCAGTTTAATAAATAAACTTAAAAATTTTGCTTTTACCCTACCTTGTTTTATAACATGTTTTATTTGCTTGGCTTTAATAAATGTTGTTTGTTTATTTTACGTAATTGTTTGAAATACAAACTGTACACAAACCCTTGCACACAATAGTTCCCCCTATACCCGGGGGCAAGTGAGAAATCCATAGGGAGTGGGTGGCAGGTACGGTTTGTCGTAGTGAGGGCATTAAGACCACCAGTATGATGAGAAACCACCACTCAAGGTGATAACCTTCCTCTTTTGGCACAAAGACTGACTACGGCCTTAGTGTCATGCATGGTCGGAAGGCTGGAGAGTGGGGACCCTATAATGGGGGCACCTTGGGGGCCTGGCCTTAGTGAGGAAAAATAGAACTACCTTGAATACGCACTCTTCTGCAAGAAAACCCTACCTCGTAATTAAAACGTCATCCTACTTGCTCGCGGATGAGTGAATTGTGTGTGCATTTATTTGTTGCATTTGATTGCATAGCATAACCAAACAACAGATAAAAAAATAGAAAAAACCAAAAATATTTTCGCAATAAACACCCTTATCTCAGACAGTCTGCCTTTTAGCTAGCCTGGTTTCAGGTTCTCTGTAAGCTAAGTAACCACACAGTCCGATAAGGGATGTTAAAATTATTCTTTCGCAATAAACCACTTTATCTCGGACAGTCTGCCTTTTAGCTAGCCTGGTTTCAAGTTCTTTGCAAGCTAAGTAGTCACGCAGTCCGACAGAAGAGATAAAAGGCTATAAAATAAATAAAAACCAAATCAAATAAATCCAATAAATGAAAAATGTTAAAACTTATAAAACAATTGTCGACAAAGTCAAATCATTCATATCGCATCATGTCATAAGTGGAAAAACCAAGAGGGAAAATAAAAGGAGAGTACGCATAAACATCATTTTAAAAATCCCTCATGCATAAAACACGTTCATACTAGGGGGCATTAAATATCTCTAAGACAAAGACAAAAGAAACCCCAAGCACATTTGTAACCATCCACAAGGAAGGGACAAATGTACTAAGGTACATGGTGATCTTCGTTATACTTGTCAAAATCCATGACAGGGAAGGAACCATTACACCAAAGCGGGTATGGTACTCCGCAAAGCGTAAGCTTTAAGGATGATATATAAGTTATTGTCTTAGAAGATGCTAAACGCCACACTTATCATTCATTTTTGTTAATAAAGTTCTTGGGCATCTTAGAAAGTGGCTGGTCCTCTTCCTATCCGAACCCGTGCGCTGAAAACAAAGGCTATGGAACAGTTGGAAGAACAAAACCACAAACTCACCGTTGAAGTCAGCACCCTCCGGGAACAAATGGCGCAGTTAATGGAGGTCATGCGCCAACAGGGCCAAAACAAAGGGAAGACTCATGGCGATCGTGCCTCTCGCCACAAGGAAGAAGAAGAAGAGGAGTCCTTCCTCGAGCAGAAGGCCCCTGTCCAATCTGACGCTAGGGCAATGCACATCCACACCCTGGAGGTGTCCAAGCAACGAATCTCCACCTTGGAAGAGAGGCTAAAGGTAGTAGAGGGACACGACTTTGATGTCAAAGAGGCGGCAGACATGTGTCTGGTCGAGAACATCCAATTCCCGCCAAAATTCAACGTCCCAGATTTCCCTAAGTATGTTGGACTGACCTGCCCCAAGAACCATCTTACGATGTACTGTCGTAAGATGGCTGCACATGCTGAGAACAAAAAACTCCTGATCCACTATTTCTAGGAGAGTTTGGTTGACTTAGCCCTCAACTGGTACATGCAGTTGGAAAAGGGGCAGGTCCAAAATTGGAAGTAGTTGGCTGATGCCTTCATTCGTTGTTACCGATACAACATCGATCTGACCCCTGACAGGTCAGATCTCAGGACTTTAAGCAAAAGAAACGACGAGTCCTTCAAAGCATATGCACAGAGATGGAGGGAAATAGCTGCCCAGATAGAACCCCCGCTAACGGATAAGGAGCCGGTGGCTATGTTCATAGACTCACTGGCAGGAGCTTACTACGACAAGGCGATAGCTAGTACATCTAACCTTTGCTCGGACATAGTCACCGTAGGGGAGAGAGTGGAGCAAGGGCTGAGAAGTGGGAAGATAGCGCAATCTTCCCATGTCGGCGTCTCATTCAGGAAGCCCTCCGGCAAGAAGAAGGAGGAAGTTGTACATGTGATTAACCTCGCCACTCCTTCCTCCGCTCCACAGGCGGTTCGACAGTCGCGCAAAAAAGAAAGGAAGTTCACTTCTATCTCAACTTCCTATGGAAAGTTGTTGCCTCAGCTACTAGAAGCCAAGCTCCTAGCATGTGCTCCTCCCAAAAAGATAGAGCCTCCTTATCCCGAGTGGTATAAACCAAACGAAAAATGCGACTACCAGTCGAGTTCGCCCAGACATTCAATAGAGAACTGCTTAACCCTGAAGTATAGGGTCCAAGAGTTAATCGATGTCGGGTGGATAACCTTTTACGCCTCTGCCTCCGATGTGGACGCCAAACTTCTATCGAAACTAGAGTAAAAGGAGGGAAGGATTGGGAGGATCAACTCTTAGGGTTCCTTTTCTTTTTTAAGCTTTCTCTTGTATTTCCCACGGTCCCTGCCCGTGGCCGCAGGAACACTGACTAAAAGGGCGTGTAAATACACTTTCTTTCTTTTTTAATATGAGGCATTTTTTCATCATATTCATTCTTATTCTTTTCCCGCTTCTATTTATTATTCTTCCGAAAATAATTGAATAATAAAATCTATGACTAAAACAAAACCTAAAAAACATCATGTCTGTGATTGATGAGTCTCTATGGGACCCGGAAGGCGAAGGTGACTGGGTCGAGTCCGACAGTGAGCAGGGGACCATTTCCCCGGACGTGCAAAGAATGCTAGAGAAAGAAATGTGCATCATACAACCGCATCAAGAGGAAACAAAGACTATCAATTTGGGACAAGAAGACAATAAGAAAGAAATAAATATCTGCACCCAGATTGATAGTAACATCAGGGAGGGATTGATACAACTTCTGAAAGAGTATGTGGATGTGTTTGCCTGGTCCTATCATGACATGTCCGGGCTCGATACAAGCATAGTAGAACATCGATTGCCATTAAAAGAGGGATTTCGGCCTATAAAACAAAAGCTCGGGAGAATCAATCCGGATTCGTCCTTGATGATTAAGGAGGAAGTACAAAGACAATTAGACGCCAACTTCCTAATAGTATCCAAATACCTCGAATGGCTGGCAAACATAGTGCCCGTTATCAAGAAAAGCAGTAAAGTCAAAGTATGTGTGGACGATAGGGACCTAAATCGTGCAAGTCCGAAGGATGACTTCCCCCTGCCACACATCGACACACTAGTAGATCACACCGCTAGTAACACTCTTTATTCCTTCATGGACGGATATGCGGGGTACAATCAAATTAAGTTGGTCGTCGAGGATAGGGAGAAAACCTCCTTCATCACACCGTGGGGTACCTTCTGCTATAGGGTAATGCCTTTTGGACTCAAGAACACAGGAGCTACCTATCAAAGGGCTATGGTCACATTATTCCATGACATGATCCACAAAGAAATAGAATTATATGTGGATGACATGATTGCCAAGTCCAGAAATGAGGTGGACCACATTCGATATCTTAAGAAGTTGTTTGATCGACTTCGAAAGTATCAACTCAAACTGAACCCAACGAAATGTACTTTCGAAGTACGGTTAGGACAAATTCCTAGGGTTCATCGTCATCCAAAAGGGAATCGAGGTAGATCCTTGATAAAACCAAGGCAATTTTGGAAATACCCCCACCAAGAACGAGAAAAGGAGGTCGGAGGATTTTTGGGGCGAATCAACTATATTGCTCGTTTCATCACACAGACTGACGGACAAATGTATACCCATCTTTAAGTTGTTGGGTAAAAACCAACCAACAGTATGAAATGAAGAATGCCAACAAGCATTCGATAAAATCAAAATATGCTTAACCAATCCACCGAGTATTGGTACTACCCGTTGAAGGAAAACCTCGATCTTATATCCGTCAATACTCGAAGAATCCATGGGATGCGTGCTAGGTCAACAAGATGAAACAGGGGAAAAGAAGCGAATCATATATTATCTCAGCAAAAATTTCCTAGATTACAAAACCCGTTATACACCATTCGAAAAAACCTGTTGTGCATTGGTGTGGGCAACTTAACGTATCCGACAATACATGGTTCGACACACAACATGGTTGGTCTTTAAAATGGACCCAATCAAGTACCTTTTCAAAAAGCCCATCTTGACTCGGAAGAATAGCTAGGTGGCAAGTGCTCCTCTCGGAATTCGACATCATTCATGTCACTCAGAAAGCTATTAAAGGTAGCCCCCTAGCGAACTATCTAGCACATGGATCAACAAATGAATATCGGTCCCTTCAAGACGATTTTCCCGATGAACATATCATGTACATTGAACACGAAGAGACCAAAGAAAATTCATGGACTATATTTTTCGACGGAGCCTCAAACATGCTTGGACACGGGATAGGAGCCATTTTGATATCCCCGGAAAGAAGTATATCCCAAGTAACGACTAGGTTAAATTTTGATTGTACAAATAATATGGCCGAATACGAAGCGTGTGCACTTGGAATCCAAGAAGCTCTAGATCATTGGGTAACTAAACTCAAAGTTTTCGGTGATTCATCTCTTGTCATCTATCAACTCAAGGGTGAATGGGAAAGCTCGAAACTCCAAATTAATCCCGTATTTAGAGCATATCCGCGATTTAGTTTCGAGGCTAGAAAGCATCACCTTCAAGTATATTCCTCGGGAAGACAATCAATTTGCGAGATGCCCTCGCTACTTTATCATCCATGTTCTCTCTAGACCAAGAGCATGAGATGCCAACTATTCAAATCAAGTTGCATGACAAACAAGCTTTTTGCATGACAGTAAATAGCGAGCAAGACAAAAACCCTTGGTATCGGGACATTAAGCGATACCTCATGAAGGGTGAATATTCCGAAGGAATCGGTGATAATGACAAGATGACCATCCGGAAGAGGGTCGTAGGGTTTGTGCGATTGGAGAAACCCTCTATAAAAGAACTTTGACTCGACCTTGCTAAGGTGTGTCGATCACGAAGAGGCTCGAGACCCTAATAAAGGAAATTCATAAAGGGGCTTTTGGAACCCACGCACCTGGGCATGTCATGGTAAAGAAAATCCTAAGGGCGGGGTATTTACGGTCCACAATGGAGGCCGATTATCACCAATATGCTAGGAAATGTCACAAGTGTCAAATCTATGCCGATAATGTTCACGTTCCGCTGCGCCTCTCAACACCATGGCTACACCATGACCATTCTCCATGTGGGGCATGGACGTTATCGGACCTATCACGCCAAAAATATCTAATGGTCATCGCTTTATCTTGGTGGCCATTGACTATTTCACCAAATGGGTAGAGGCGGCATCATATGCACAGGTGACTAGAAAAGTGGTGACCACCTTCATTAAGAAGAATATTCTATGTCGGTATGGTATCCCTCATCGACTCATTGCGATAATGGGACCAATCTAAACAACAAGATGATGGAGGAGTTATGCCATGATTTCAAGATTCAACACCACAATTCCTCCCCATACTGACCTAAGATGAACGGTGTAGTAGAGGCGGCCAACAAAAATATCAAAAGGATCATCCGAGAAGATGGTGATAACATACAAGGATTGGCATGAAATGCTACCATTTGCCCTGCACGGATATCGAACTTCCGTAAGGACCTCCACTAGGGCCACCCGTTCTCCCTCATATACGGCATGGAGGCGGTGTTGCCGGTAGAAGTTGAAATACCCTCCCTAAGAGTCATCACGGAAGCAAAGCTGACAAAAGCATAATGGGTCCAAAATCGGTATGACCAGCTTAACCTAATCGAAGAAAAAAGGTTGGACACCATATGTCATGGGCAGGTCTATTAAAAGAAGATTAAGAAATCCTACGAAAAGAAAATTAATCCCCGCATCTTCCAAGAAGGGGATTTAGTAATAAAGAAACTACTTCCCACCCAGAAGGAGAAGATTGGAAAATGGGCAGCAAATTATGAAGGACCCTTTGTGGTCAAGCGAGCCTTCTCAGGAGGAGCCCTTGTCCTCACAAACATGGACGGAGAAGAGCTTCGACATACGATCAACTCAGATGCGGTAAAGAAATATTACGCTTGAAGACATTGCTCATGACCCGTCAGGACAAAAACTTGCAAAGAGTGTCCTGGTCAAAAGATAGGGTCCATATTCCTTGCTAGGACACGTCCTAGGCAAAAATTAGAGGTTAAAAAAAACAACAAAAAGAGCAATGATTACCTTAGTCAAAAACCGCAAGGAGACTAAGGTAATACCCTTCCAAAAGCAAGCGAGACTTCGCATGGTCTTCACTCCAGAGCTCAAGCATCTTAAGCTGAAGTGACTAGGGAAAACGAGGAGACAGATGTTAGGGACATGATTGTTATAGCTTATACGGTATAGCCAACCTTGGCCGACCATGCTTCTAAATCCCCTTGTAAATCCTGTTATAAACCATTTGTTTATATCAATAAAATCGTCTTTTACTTCTCTTGACTAATTTATGAAAATTCTTATGTATTAATGAAACATAAGCATGCATAAAGAACCAACACAAGAAAGCATAAGAAAGAAAAAGAAAAAGATAAAAAAGAACGATGACTAGCTGGGACATTCTTAAGCAAAATTAGAGGCGATCTGCTAGATCAAAAACCCGTAAAGAGCGGTCTAGGCAAAAGTGAAGGCACTCATAAAAAGGAAAAAGCCCACTAAGATATCCTAGGCAAAAATTAAGGCAGCCCGCTAGATCGAAAACCCGCAAAGGGCGGTCTAGGCAAAAGATAGGGCTAAACCAAAAAGAAGAGCCCATTAGAGTAATCACGGGAGAACGAGCAAAAGAATACCGAGTCACTTTCTAGACGCATTAAAGTAGATCGCATTCAAAGCATCCACACAAATAGTCGCACAAAACAACTTTGTCAAAATCGAAAAAACAAAAATAAATAATCGTTTCAAGCAAATAACAAAAACAAAAAGCATTCATATAAAAGGACTAGCTCCATGCTTGCGTACGAAAAATAGGAAGCACTCAAAAGCAAACCTCCGCTTCAGACAAAACATTCGCCTACTCGGAGGCATCACTAGAACTTTGAACGCTCGCTTGCTCAAAGCGTCGCCCGGAATCCCCGGAAATCAACGAGTTGGATGACTATCGGAAGAGGCTGAAAATAAAAGAATTCCGGTATACTTGGAGGACTTCACCGGAAAAAATAAAAAACATTCATCAAGAGAGAATTTCTCACGGAGCCGGCGCATAAGCTAGAGCGGTAAGCCGCCACCACCACCGGTTCTACGAAGTGGATTGCACCGGCCGGATGGGGGGTTCATACCCATCAACCTGCGCATGAAATGTGCATGAGCCGAAAGCGGTAAGTTGCGGCTAGGTCCTACAAAGTGGACCATACCGGCTTGATGAGGGGTTTACATCCAGATCCTACAATGGTGGACTGCAAACACTACCAAACGAGATGGGGGTTTATACTCATCAGCCGAGGGGTTGGCTACTGCAAGAAGGAGCATCCCGAGATTCTACCACTTGTCGGCGAGAGGGTCGGCTACCACAAGAAGGAGCATCTCGAAGCTACAACCAACCGGATGGGGGTTCATACTCATCAATCGAAGGGTCGGCTACCGCAAGAAGAAGTATCCTGAGGTTCTACCATGTGTCAACCAAAGGGGTCGGCTACCGCATGAAGGAGCATCCCAGATGCGCACACACACATTTTTCATCTAGAGGGTCGACTACCGCAAGAAGGAGCATCCGAAGGACAGCTAGCCAAGAGGGTTAACTCCTTCACCCTCCAGCCGATCTTTTTGGCATAACAGGCCAACAGTCGGCTAGTCAGGTGAAGGGGGGGCAGCTGTAGACCCCAAATCTTGTCCGGCCTTAAAATAAAGAGCGAGAAGACCTCCAATTCGAAGATGGGCAAGGCCTAAAAGGTCCTTAGGATAGACTAATAGGCCCCATATTAGATTAGGAAGCTTTTTTGTATAAAAAAATAAGGAATTCCACCTGGAAGGCCAAGACCCCGTCTCGCCATCGGCAAAGGTGAGACCGCCATCTTGTTTGGCGAGATGGTCGTCTCACCACTCGCCAAAGCGAGACCGTCATCTTGTTTGGCGAGATGGCCGTCCCACTTGGCAAGATGGTCGTCTCGACTTTGTCGGGCGAGACGGTCGTCTCGACTGACAGACGCGAATCCCTATAAACGGAGGGCACGCTCCCCTTCTTTTCACACAATTCTCCAACCTTCCCTTCTACAATTTATTCTAATTCTTCTCCTAGGATCCCTCCGAAGCATTTTCGGAGTTTCTTAGCTTTCTTAGAGGGTATTCGTAGCGTTGCGAGGAAGAGCGACCAACGTTGTAGAGTGAAGGATTGCCAAAAAGCATCCTACTTCAAGAATTTTAATTACCAAAGCATGCTTCGGAGGTTTTCACACTTTCTCCTTCTCTTTTTACCGCTTTCTATTTACATTTGTATGTGCATTAGGCTGTTAGGGCCATGTAGTCGATATTTTAAATTTCGCAAATAAATAAAGGGTAAAAGCATCATTTAAAAGTTCATTTATGAAATAAACGACCCATTATAATGAACCCGAAAGGGGCATCGTAGGGAAGCTAATAGCTTCCCTACATGTAACTAACTCCCTTACCCAACTCTAGTTATAATGGCCAAAGTTGGTTTTTCAAAACCAATGCTTTCTTTTTTTCCTTTTCCAATGTTCCCGGATAAAACATTGGTGGCGACTCCAGAACTCATTTTCAAAAACCTCGCCTTTAGGTCCAGCTCGGTTATCGGACAACCTAAAGGCATTGTAACATCACTTTAAAACGCGAGTCGAAAGTCGGAAAACATCGCGTCGCTCCGACCACCTCTTTTAACAGCGGCAACGGGCTTCCTAGAGAGTGTAGCGGTGGAGAGGTATGTGAAGTTGTGTGTGTAAATGAGGGGGGAGGTCCTATTTATTGGCAATCGCACCGGGCAGGTCGGGACGGCCGTCCGGACTCTGTCGAGTGATACGACCGTCCGGGATATCAAGATGGTCGTCTCACCTTCCTTGAATGGCGAGAGGACCGTATGGGAAAACGAGACGGCCGTCTCGTCACCTAGGGAAAGTGAGAGGCCATCTCGCCAAATGGGACGGTCGTCTTGTGTTTCTTGATAGTTTTCCTATTTTTCCTATTTTTTCTGTACAAAAATTCCTCCTATCCTTACATGGAGCCTAGTGAACATGCCTATAGGCCTAAACAAGTCTTGTCCATCTTTGAAAGGAGGTTTTCTGGTCTTTATTGCGAGGTCGGGCAAGATTTGGGTTAATGGATATGAATCCCCATCCGGTTTGAAGTCCTCTTCTGAAAGACTTGGTTGGAGTCCCCTTTTGTAAGAATCGATGAGTATAAACCCCCATCCGGTTTCAAAATCCTCTTCTGAAAGACTTGGTCAGAGTCCCCTTTTGTATGACTCGATGAGTATAAACCCCAATCCGATTTGAAGTCCTCTTCTGAAAGACTTGGTTGGAGTCCCCTTTTGTAAGACTCGATGAGTATAAACCCCAATCCGGTTTGAAGTCCTCTTCTAAAAAACTTGGTCAGAGTCCCCTTTTGTAAGACTCGATGAGTATAAACCCCATCTGGTTTGAAGCCCTCTTTTGAAAGACTTAGTCAGAGCTGATGTAATAGCGGCTTATTGATGTCGATCATGCATTGGCACCATGGGGAATAATTTTTGTTTGAAGATTGTTGTTTGACTTTTTGTTGTAGTCATCCGGTGCGGCGAAGATTCTTTGATTTTTGGCTCTTACAATAACCATCTAGCTTATTGATAGCCTAGGATTTTTGTTTTTGGCTTTTTCGTAGCCATCCGAATTTGTTGGTTGCCGCGGATTCTTGATGAATGCCTCTTAGGTAGGCATGAATGCGGGGATTTGTTGATTCGATGATGCCTCTTAGTAGGCGAGATACTTCATTGAGGTTCGGTAATGCCTCCGAGTAGGCAAATTCTTCATCGAAGTGAAGACTTTTGATTGCATTTGTTTTGCCTCCGACTAGGTCGATATTCCCTTACGGGGGTGCTTGCTCTTGCTTGTCAAGTCTTGACTATGCATAGGCAAATGACTTTCCGAGGATGAATCGAAGTTTTTTCCTTTGCGGTAGGCTCACTTGGGATGATCTTTCTTTTTTATTGATCCACTAGGGAAGTGGTTGACTTCCGGGGATCGGATTTTGGTAGCCCTTTGGGGGAATGGAGTCTCGGCTCCTTAATTAATTCAGTGCGAGCTGGCTTTTGTGATGCTCTTATTCTGTTGGGGGAATGGAATTTTTATTCCTTCTTTTTCGTTAATTTTCCCTTTTTCGAGGAGACCCCCTTAGGGATTTTTATTCGAACTTTTCGTTGTGACCCTTTCTTTTGGACATCTGTTGGGGATGCAATGGTTTTCTTTTCTCTTCTTCTTTGTGGGAACCCTGTGAAGGTTTGGATTCCTTGATTGTTTCATGATTCGGATGTGACACATTTACTCTTGTGATTGGGTGAGCATGCTTGTTGACTCATGTGGCAGCGATGCTGAGCCGTGCGAAACTATTTTTGTTTGCTTCTGGAGTAGGCAATGATCCGCTTGGGGAAATTCGAGCCTTTCTGTCGGCTTTTTCTTTTCTGATGTGCCTTCTCTTTATTGGGTAGAAGGAAGATGGTTGGAGCTTTGGCTTTAGAAGCTCTTGTTACGCTTGAGACGCTTGATTATTGACGACTTGTTCCATTTTCTTGAGGGAGCTTTGTTTGGAGACTTGTTTCGAGTACTTCCTGTTTTCAAACACAAACATGGAGCTAGTCTCCTTATATGCATGAATGTGTTTCATTTTTCGTTATTTATCCGAAGCGATTTTTATTTTTTTGTTTTTCGATTTTGACAAAGTCATTTTGTGCGACTACTTGTGTGGATGCCCTAAATGTAATCTATTTTTATTTGATGCATCTAGAAAAGTGACTGGCATTCTCTTGCTAGACTTTCACGATTGTGTTGATGGGCTCCTCCTTTATTCATTTTTTATTAGGCCCTAAATTTTGTCTAGACCGCCCTTTTGGGGTTTTCAATCTAGCGGACTGCCTTAATTTTTGCCTAGAGTATCTTAGCGGGCTTTTTCCTTTTTTATGAATGCCTTAACTTTTGCCTAGACTCGCCCTTTTGGGGTTTTCGATCTAGCAAGTTGCCCTAATTTTTGCCTAAGAATCTCCTAGTAGGCATTATTCCTTTTTATTTTCATTTTTTCTTTTTAATTCTCCCCGCTTATGATGCATGATATGATCTTGACAAAAGGACTCTACACATATTTATGATTTATCAATACAAAAGCAATTTCATAAACTGGTCAAGAGAAATGAAATGAATGAGAATTTTATTGATATGTATAAACAAAAGGTTTATTATTTTTGCAGAAGGATTATAAATGGAATTTAGAAGAATGGCTGCCCAGGTTGGCTAAATTGTGTGGGCTACAACAATCATGTCTATGATATTTGCCCCCTGGTTCTCCTAGTTGCTTTCGTTGAGATGTTCGAGCTCGGAGTGAAGACTATGCAAGGCCGTCTTGCTTCGGAAGGATGTTATCTTATCCGCCTTCGGTTTCCCACTAAGGTAACCATTGCTCTTAGGGGATTTTTCTTTATTCTCTTCCTCCCCTTTTCTCTTCTTTTTTTGAAGCCTCTAAATTCCGCCTAGGACGTATCCTAGCAAGGCAAGTGGATCCTAACTTTTGCCCAGGTATTCCCTTTCCAGGTTTTCCTCCTGGCGGGTCATGAGCAATGTCCTTCAAGCATAATACTTCTTCACCGTATCGGGGTTGACCGGGTGTCGGAGTTCTTTTTCATTCATGTCGGTGAGGATAAGAGTTCCTCCCGAGAAAGCTCGCTTGACCACGATGGGTCGTCCATAATTGCTGCCTATTTTCCAATTTTATTCTTCTGGGTTGGAAGCAGTTTCTTTACCATTAAATCCCCCTCATGGTAAGAATGGGGGTTGACCTTTTTGTCGTAAGCCATTTTGATCTTCTTTTGATAGGCTTGTCCACGCCATGTGGTGTCCAACCATTTTTCTTTGATTAGGTTCAAGTGATCGTACTGGCTTTGGACCCATTAAGCTTTTATCAATTTTGCTTCCATGATAACTTGTCAAGGGAGGTATCTCGACCTCTATTGGAAGTACGGTTTCCATGCCATATACAAGGGAGTATGGAGTAACCCTTGTGGAGGTTCGTACAAAAGTTTAATAACTATGAAGGGCAAAAGGCGTCAATCCTTGTATGTTTTGCTCATCTTTTTCTTGATGTTCTTATAGGCTGCCCCCACTGCACCGTTCATTTTAGGTCAGTAGGGAGAGGAGTCATGATTTTGGATTCTAAATTCTTTGCATGTCATGGTAGGACCATGCGCATGCGTCCATATACTCCCTTAATTTTTGTACTCGACCCATCCTCGACGTTATCATTGATTTTGGTATCAATACTTATTTCCTTTTTTCTTGTCCCCAAATCGATGGCCTTGATTTCTTCTTGGTAGGGCTATATGGATCGAGCTTCTCCTTTTCTAGCAGCATATGCATGTCCGGGGAAATGGTCCCCTCCTCACCGTATGACTCGGTCCATTCGCCTTCGGCTTTCGGATCCCACGGAGAGTCATCCATCATGAACATGATTGTTTTTATTTGGCTCTATTTAGGCTTAGATTTTATTATCATTTATTTTGAAATAATAATGAGGGAGAAAAGAATAAAAAAGAATATGAATATTCATGCAAATGCCTCATTGTATTAATGAAAACAAAATATTTACAAAGCCCTTTTAATCAAAGATCTCACGCCCACGGGCGGGGACCATGAGAGATACAGGAAGCTTAAAAAATATAGGAGCCTAATCAGTTGGCCTTCTCTTATCCAAACCCACTATTCTGGTTGTGATAAAGGCATGGTATTAACATTAGGAGTGGGAGCGTCGAAGGTGATCCACCCGGCATCCAACAACTTTTGGACCTTATACTTTAAGGTCATGTAATTCTCTCTTGATTCCTTGACTGCCTAGCTGGTCGTGAAGAGGAAGAAGGAGTAGCAAGGTTGATGGCATTCACGCTTTTCTCCTCTCTATTGCTAAGGAACTTTTTGAATGGGGCATTGGATGAGGAAGGTTGTGCGATCCTCCCACTCTTCAGTCCTTGCTCCACTCTCTCGCCGATGGTTACCACATCCGTAAAAAGAGTCGACATGCTCCCTATCATCTTATCATGATAGGGACCCGTCAATGAATTGATGAATAGGGATATGGTTTCCTTATCTGATAGCGGAGGCTCTACTTGGGCGGTCAATTCCCTCCAACGCTGAGCATATGCCTTGAAAGGTTCATCGTTTTTCTTACTCAAAGCTTGTAGATCTAACCTATCCGGGGCCAGATTGATATTATATTTATGTCGACGAAGGAAGGCGTCTGCCAGTTGTTTCTAGTTTTGGACTTGCCCCCCCCTCCAACTGCATATACCAGTTCCAGGTTGAGTTGGCCAAGCTCTCCCGAAAGCGATGGATTAGGAGCTCTTCATTGTTGGTATATGGAGCCATCTTACGGCAAGTATATTGTAAGATGGCTCTTCGGGCAAGTCATTGCCATGTACTTTGGGAAATCTGGAATCTTAAACTTTGGGGGGAATTGGATATTCTTGACGAGGCACATGTCAACCGCCTTTTTAACATCAAAATTATGTCCATTCATAGCCCTTAACCTCTTTTCGAGGGCAAAAATCTGTTGTTTGGAAATTTCAGGAGGTTGGATGATTACTGCCCTCACTTCGAGCTGTACGTGAGCTCCTGCTCAAGCTCATGGTCGGAACCCCCCTCTTCCTCATGATGTGAGGCGTGGTCACTTTGAGGGTTCTCCTTGTGTAAGTTATGTTGACACATTAACTCCATTAACTGCGCCATTTGTTCTTTGATGGAGTTAAGCTCAGCAGTGAGCTTGTGATTTTGCTCTTCTAACTGCTCCATTCTCTTAGCCTTTTGCACACGAGTGAGGACAGGAAGAAGACTAGCCATTTTCTAGAATGCACATGAATTTAAGAACGTTTATTTTTATTTTGAAATGAAATGAATGATTAGTGTAGGATAGATATGCCTTAAGACAATGGCTTTGGTATCCTCTTAAAGCTTACGCTTCATGGAGCACCATACCCACTTTGGTATAATGGTTCCTTCCCCATCATAGATTTGACAAGTGTAACAAAGGTTACCATATACCTTAGAACACTTGTCCCTTCCTTGTGGAAGATTACAAGCGCACTTGGGTCTCTTTCGCCTTTGTCTTAGGGATATCTAATGCCCCCTAGCATGGGTGTGTTTATGCATGCACTAGTACAAAAAGGCGGAAAATGTTCAAAGTAAGATAACTTTTGACTAGGATGTCGGATTTGGACGCACAACATATCAAAACGAAGAGGAAAAAGTGAAGAACAAGGGGCAAATACCCAAAGGGGATTTGTCCCAACAATTTTCCCAAAAAAATGCTCCTAAGACTTATTAAAACCCATTCTACACTAGTGATGAGGGATTTATTAAGATGATGCATACACATACTTTCCTTATGCATTTATTTTCTCTCCCGGAGATCATGCGAGTATGAATGGTTGACTATGTCAAAATCTTTTTATTATTTTTGTTGTTTTTAAATTATTATTATTTTTTATAACCCTTCATCTCTTACGTCGGACAATGTGTCTACTTAGCTTACAAAGAACCCGAAACTAGGCTAGCTAAAATGTTGATTGTTCGAGATAAAGGTAGTTTATTACGAAAAGATGGTTTTATAATCCCTTTTCTCTTCGTTAGTCTACGTGGCTACTTGGCTTACAAAGAACCCGAAACTAGGCTAGCTAAAATGTAGACTCGTCCGAGATAAGGTTGTTTATTATGAAAGGGTTTTGAGATTTTATTATTTTTTGTTGTTGTATGATTATGCTATGCAACAAACAAATGCAACAAACAAATGCACAAACAATTCACTCATCCGCGAACCATGTGATGACGTTTTTATCACGAGGTAGGGGTATCCTGCAGAAAAGTGCGTATTCAAGGTGGTTCTAATTATCCTCACCAAGGTCAGGCCCCCAAGGTGCCCCCATTATAGGGTTCCCACTCTTCCAGCCCTTAGACCATGCGTGGCACTAAGGTCGTGTCGACGTCTTTAGGTCAAAAGAGGAAGGTTATCACCTTGAGTGGTGGTTTCCGATCATACCGGTGGGCTCATGGCCCTTTACTATGACAAATTGAACCTGTCACCCACTCCCTAAGGTTATCCCACATGCCCCTAGGTATAGGGGGAACTGTTGTGTTTAAAGGTTTGTGTACAGTTGTTATTTCAAACAATTGCAGAAAATAAACATACAACAGTTATTAAAGCGATACAATAATATATGTTATAAAAGCAAGGAAGGGTAAAAACACAATTTCAAGATTTTATTTTCTAAACTTAGTCCATCACTAAATGGGATCAACTCTCTAGCTTCCTCAGTGGAGTCGCCATCTGTCGCTGCCATCAAAAGAGGCGGTCAGAGCGACGCGATAGTTTTGATTGACTCGCATTTTTTAAATAAGATGTTCAACGCGTTTAGGTTGTTCGATAACCAGGCTGAACCTAAAGGCGAGGTTTTCGAAAAGGTTCTATGAGTCGCCACTGATGTTTTTACTGTACACATCGAAAAAGGAAGAAAAAATGTGTTGGTTTTAGAAAACCAACTTTGGCCATTACAACCAGAGTTGGGTAAGGGAGTTAGTTACGTGTGGGGAAGGTGTTAGATCCCCACAACGCCCCTTTCGGGTTCCCTATCATGGACTAGTTTATAAAATAAAGACTAAAAAACTATGTTTTTACCCTATTTATTTATCTACTTGCAGAATTTAAATGTCTACATAGCCCTAATATTTAATGCATACAAGGAAAGCGATAAAGGAAAACAGTAAAAGAGAGAGAATAAGGAAAGGAACCTCTGAATCGAGCTTTGTATTGATTCTTCAAAAAATGAGGACGCTTTTTTGTTGTCCCCGCACTCTACAAGCACGCTCCTCTCCTAAACAAAAAATAAGAGTATCACCCTACCGAGGGTCGTACATCTCAAAAGGAGACTTCCTTAACCGATTTCTACCTTAAACGGAAATCGGAAAGCTCACTCGAACTCGGAATAATGCTCGAGTCACTCTAAAGTGCCAAAAGGCTTCCTAGAGAGTGTAGGAGTGGAGAGGTGTGTGAAATTATGTGTGTAAATGAGGGGGAGAAGGTCCTATTTATAGAAAATTGCACCGGACAGGCGGGACGGTCGTCCGGACTCTCGTTAGGCGAGACGACCGTTCGGGATATCGAGACGACCGTCTCGACCCTCATTGAGGTGAGACAGTCGTCTCGTCACCTAAGGAAAGTGAGACAACCGTCTCGCTAAACGGGATGACCGTCTCATGTTTCCCGACAATTTTCCTATTTTTCCTATTTTTTCCGTACGGAAAGCCCTCCTATCCTTACATGGAGTCTAGTGAACATGCCTAGGGGCCTAAAGAAGCCTTGTCCATCTTCAAACAGAGGTTTTCCGGTCTTTATTGCGAGGTCGGGCAAGATTAGGGGTCTACACGCGTAGAAAAGGGAAGTCTCCTCTCCACACCTTAAAGCGAGATCTTCCGAAGCGAAGGGGTCCAAACGCCAAGAGCGACTTTAGTCATTAAGTGTTCCTCTTTCAATTTTTAGGGATGTTAGTCTAATAAAGATTACTCCTTGGGGAGAGCCCGACCCCTGAGCTTTCTTTAAGGGCACATATTTCCCTTTTAATTAATAAGAATGCAATTCTTACTATTTTGATTCTCTTCCTGCTTATTATGTCTGTACCTCATTTAATAACCATGTTTAAGCAAACGTTTTGCCAAAAAAAGAGCGTCAAAATAATCAAGCCACGCCACGAACAAAAGTAACTGATTAACTAGAAACACGTATAAAATCTTTTTCTAGAAAATCGTGTTTCGATAATGTTGTTCAAAAATAAATAGAAATTAAAAAGAAGCCTGTCAAAGTCGAAGGCCAAAACAAAGAGAAAAGGGCAAAATACCCGACAGGAAACCCAAAAAGGGGGTTGTGCAAAAATTAGGATAAACCCGAACAATAATAAAGGGTAGCCTAGGAAAAAGTTAGGGTTATAAAATAAGGTTCGCTAGGATTTCCACAAAAAAGAATAAAGGAAAAAACCTAGACAAAACGTCGGACATAGCACAACATCCCGGATCGAAAACCCAAAAAGGCGGACTAGGGAAGTTAATAAGTCATAATAGGTGCCATAAAATAAGACGTTGCCTTACAAACAAGATGTTTGTTTAAACTAGCCTAAACACTCCAACTAACCCTGGCTAGCTATTCTTACAAAAACCGTTTTGATGAAAATAAGAACCTTCTAAAACACAAGCCATTGAATTAAACTATCTTCCTTCTTTTCTCTTGACCCTCTTACTACGACATTCTAGTAATTAGCAGGGAAATATGGAGATATAATGGTCAACGAAGGATTAACATTCCTAAGAAAAGGAAGGAGTGAGCCGACATGATAGTTGCTCCAAAACCAGGTTAAATCCCTCTTTGGTCATGGCAATCCACGAAGCAGTAGAGGTCGAGTGCAGGTGAACACAATGTCGAAACAAAAAGACACATCATTTCATCCTTCGAAAAATTAACTGAATTAGCATTATAGGATGCATATCATGAACATTACATGCATAGATGTTGATGAATAGGGTCCTATCTTTTCTCTAAAAAAAACGAGCCAGACGATCATCTCATGTTACCGTTGTCGCCGCCAGTCAAAAGAGGCGGTCGGAGCAACGCGATGTTTCCGACTTTTCCAATTTTCCCATTTTTATGGGTGAGATTACAATGCCTTAAGGTTGTTCGATAGCACGGGCTGAACCTAAGGGCGAGGTTTTTGAAAAGGTGTTATTGGATTGTCCAGATATACGGGCTAACCCAAGAACTAATTTGAAGGGGTTCTTATGGAGTCGTACCGATGTTTTTACAGGAAACATTGAAAAAGGGGTAAAAAGGCGTTGGTTTTTTAAAACCAACTTTGGTCGTTAAAACCAGAGTTTAGGTAAGGGAGTTAGTTACGTGTAAGGGAAGTGTTAGTTCCCTTACGACGCCCTTTCGGGTTCCCTATGATAGGCCGGCTATTTTATAAATAAACTTTTGAAAAGACGTTTTTACCCTTTTATTTATGGAATTAGAGTAACGACTACATGACCCTAATGTCTATTATGCAATTTTAATCATAAAAATAGAGACGAGTAAAAGAGAGGGAGAGTGAATGTAGACCCCTAATCTTGCCGGCCTCAAAATAAGAGCGAGAAGACCTCCTTTTCGAAGATGGATGAAGCCTAAGAAGCCACTAGGAGAGACTATTAGGCCCCATACTAGGATAGGAGGGATTTTTGGCACAAAAATAAGGATTTTCACCTTTTAGGGTCGAGACCGCCGTCTCGCCTTGCGAAGGTGGCGAGACCGCCGTCTCGTTTGGCGAGACGGCCATCTTGCCTTTCTGCAAGGCGAGACGGGCGTCTTGACATTGTCGGACGAGACGGGCTGTCTCGACTGACAGGCACGAATCCCTATAAATAGGGGCCCCATTCCCCTCATTTCCCACAGTTCTTCCTCCTTCTCTCTAGACTTTTCTTCAAATTCTCTCTCTAGACCCCCTCCGAAGCATTTCGGAGTATCTGAGAGTTTTCTAGAGCATTTTTTAGCGTTTTCGGCATTGTAACGAGCGAGAGGGCTGCCAAAAAGCACCCTAGTACTCAAAGAATTAATAGAAAAGCTTGCTTCGGAGGTTTATACTTTCTCTCTCTATCTTTTATCGCCTTATTTTAAATTACGCAATAGACATTAGGGCCATGTAGTCATAGTTTAAAATTCCGCAAATAAAAGGGTAAAAGCGTATTTTCACCGGTTTAATTATTTTTAAATAGGCTGGCCTATCATAGGGAACCCGAAAGGGGCGTCGTAAAGGAACTAACATTTCCTTTACACATAACTAACTCCCTTACCCAACTCTGGTTCTAATGACCAAAGTTGGTTTTTCGAAAACCAACGCCTTTTCACTCCTTTCCGATGTTTCCGGTAAAAACATCGGTGGCGACTCCAGATGAACCCTTCAAAAACTAGCTCTTGGGTTAGCCTGGTTATCGGACAACCCAAGAGTGCCCTTTTGAAAACCTCGCCTCTAGGTTCAGCCCGGTTATCGGACAACCTAAAGGCGTTGTAACCACACCAATAAAAACGCGAAAAATGGAAAGTCGAAACCATCGTGTCGCTCCGACCGCCTCGTTTTGACGGCGGCGGCAGATGGCAACTCCGCTGGGGAGGCCTAGAGAGTTGATCCCATTTAGTGATGGGCCAACTTAAAAGTAAATAAACCAAGAAAATTACGCTTTTACCCTACCTTGTATTATAACATGTTTTTATTGCTTGGCTTTAATAACTGTTGTTTGTTTATACTTACGCAATTGTTTGAAATACAAACTGTACACAAACCCTTGCACACTACAGTTCCCTCTATACCCGAGGGCAAGTGAGAAATCCATAGGGAGTGGGTGGCAGTTACGGTTCGCTATAGTGATGGCCTTGTGCCCACCGTGTGATCGGAAACCACCACTCAAGGTGATAACCTTCCTCTTTTGGCACAAAGACTGACTATGGCCTTAGTGCTAAGCATGGTCGGAAGGGCTGGAGAGTGGGGACCCTATAATGGGGGCACCTTGGGGGCCTTAGCCTTGGTGAGAACAGTTAAAACCCACCTTTGCCAATGCACTTTTACTGCAGGAAAACCCTACCTCGTGATTAAAACGACTTCTCGCTCTGTTTGTTGATGATCGAATTGTGTGTCCATATGTTTGTTGCATTTGTCTGTTGCATAGCATAACCAAACAACAGAAAAATCACAAAAAAAACATTTTTTTGCAATAAACACTCTTATCTCGGACAACTCTGCCTTTTAGCTTGCCTGGTTTCAAGTTCTTTGTAAGCTAAGTAGCCACGCGAGTCCAACGGAAGAGATAAGGGACGCTAATTATTCTTTCGCATAAAGCCATATTTTTATCTCGAACAGTCTTCCTTTTAGCTAGCCTGGTTTCGAGTTCTTTGTAAGCTAAGTAGCCACGAAGTCCGACGGAAGAGATAAAAGGCTATATAAAAATAATAAATCCTAAATAAATAATAAAAAATCAAAACATTTATAAAAATAATTCTGACAAAGTCATTTCATCCATATTACATCATATCATGAGTAAAGAAATACCAAGAGAGAAAATAAAAAAATGAGAGAGCATTTTAGCATCATTTAAACAAAATCTCTCATACATAAACATATTCATGTTAGTGCAACACTCAACATGCATTAATAAATCTCTTTCGGGCATTCTAGAAAGTGGTTGGTCCTCTCCCCATCCGAACTCGTGCACAAAAGGCCGGAGCAATGGAGAACCTAGAAGAACAAAATCGGAAGCTCACTGCGAGAGGTCAATACCCTCCGCGAGCAAATGGCCCAACCGATGGAGGTCGTGCGCCACGGTCAAAACAAGGGCGAAGCCCAAACGAGCATGCCTCTCGCCACGAAGAGGAAGAAGAAGAAGAATACTTCTACGATGGAAAGGATGCCAAGACTGCACGCATCCTCACCCCGGAGGTGTCCAAACAACAAATCTCTGCCCTAGAGGAGAGGCTGAAGGCGGTGGAGGGACACAACTTTGACGTCAAGGAGGTGGCGGACATGTTCCTGGTGAAAAATATCCATTTCTCTCCCAAATTCAAAATCCCGAACTTCCCCAAGTACGCCGGGATGACCTGCCCAAAGAACCATCTTACGATGTATTGTCGTAAGATGGCCGCACACACCGAGAACGAGAAACTCTTGATCCACTGCTTCTAGGAGAGTCTGGCAGACACAACTCTCAACTGGTATATGCAGCTAGAAAGAGGGCAGGTCCAAAACTGGAAACAATTGGCTAATGCTTTTCTTCGTCGTTACCGATACAACATTGATCTGACCCCTGACAGGTCAGACCTCAGGACTCTAGGCAAAAGGAACGACGAACCTTTTAAAGCATACGCCCAAAGATGGAGGGAAATGGCCGCCCAAATAGAGCCTCCTTTGACGGATAAGGAGACAGTGGCCATGTTCATAGATTCACTGACTGGAGCGTACTACGACAAGGCAATGACCAGTACCTCCAACCTTTTTTCGGACATAGTCACTGTAGGTGAAAGAGTAGAGCAGGGACTGAGGAGTGGGAAGATAGCACAGTCTTCCCAAGCTGGTGTCTCGTTCAGAAGCCTACTGGAAAGAAGAAGGACGAAACCGTGCATGCAATCAACTTTGCCACTCCTTCTTCTGCCCCGCAAACAGCTAGGCAGCCTCGCAAGAAAGAGAGGAAGTTCACTCCAATCTCCACTTCCTATGGTAAGTTGTTGCCACAGCTGTTGGAGGCCAAACTATTAACCTGTGTTCCTCCCAAAAAACAGATGGAGCTCCCTACCCGGAGTGGTACAAACCAAGCGAAAAATGTGATTACCACTCGGGTTCACCCGGACATTCAACAAAAAACTGCTTGACCCTTAAGTATCGGGTCCAAGAATTAATAGACGCCGGGTGGATAACTTTTGATGCCTCTGCTTCTGATGTTGACGCCAAACCTCTGGCTAAGCCAGAGTATCAGAGAGGGAGGACTGGGAGGATCAGCCCCTAGGGTTCTTTTTTTAAGCTTTTTCGTATATCTCCTGCAGTCCCCGCCCGCGGCCGTAGGAATTCTGATTAAAAGGGCTTATACATAAACTTTCATTTTCATTAATACATGAGGCATTCTATCATATTCATTATTTTCCCTCTTTCATTTATTATTCCTTGAAAGATAATTGAATAATAAAATCTATGACTAAAACAGAACCTAAAACGCATCATGTCTGTGATTGATGAATCTCTGTGGACCCCGAAAACCGAAAGCGAATGGGTCAAGTCCGACAGTGAGCAGGAGACCATTTCTCCGGACGTGCAAAGAATGATGGAAAAAGAAGCACGCATTATACAACCGCATCAAGAAGAGACAAAAATTGTTAATTTGGGAGAAGGGGATGATGAGAAAAAGATAAATATCGACACCCAATTGGAAAGTAGCATCAAAAAGGGATTGATACGACTTCTAAAGGAATATATAGATGTATTCGCCTAGTCTTATCATGACATGCCTGGGCTTGACACGAGTATAGTAGAGCATAGATTACCCTTAAAAGAAGGGTTCCGACCCGTGAAGCAAAAACTCAGAAGAATCAAACCTGACTGGTCCTTAATGATAAAAGAAGAGGTACAAAGGCAATTGGGCGCCAATTTCCTGATAGTTTCCAAGTACCCAGAATGGTTGGCCAACATAGTACCCGTCATCAAAAAGACCGGGAAGGTTAGGGTATGTGTGGATTATAGGGACCTCAACCGAGCAAGTCCAAAAGATGACTTTCCCCTACCACATATAGACACGCTAGTAGACCATACCGCTACCAACACACTTTACTCCTTCATGGATGGATACGCGGGGTACAACCAAATTAAGTTGGCCGTCGAAGACAGAGAAGAAACCTCCTTTATCACACCATGGGGCACCTTTTGCTACCGTGTAATGCCTTTTGGACTCAAGAATGTAGGGGCTACTTATCAAAGGGCTATGGTCACACTTGTTCCATGACATGATCCACAAGGAAATATAGGTATATGTGGATGACATGATTGCCAAGTCCAGAAATGAGATGGACCACATTCAATACCTCAAAAAGCTCTTTGACCAGACTCCGAAAACATCAACTCAAACTAAACCAGGCAAAATGTACTTTCGAGTACGATCGGGAAAACTCTTAGGGTTCATCGTCGGCAAAGGGGAATTGAAGTGGACCCCGACAAAACCAAGGCAATTTTGGAAATGCCTCCACCAAGTACGAAAAAGGAGGTCAGAGGTTTTCTAGGCCGAATTAACTACATTACCCGTTTTATCGCACAACTAACAGATAAATGTATACCCATCTTTAAACTGTTGCGCAAAAATCAACCGACGGTGTGGAATGAAGACTGCCAACAAGCATTCGATAAAATCAAAACATGTTTAACCAATCCGCCGTTATTAGTACCACTTGTTGAAGGGAGACCTTTGATCCTATACTTGTCAATACTCGAAGAGTCCATGGGATGTGTGGTCGGTCAACAAGATGAAACCGGGAAGAAAGAGCGAGCCATTTACTATCTCAGTAAGAAATTCCTAGACTATGAAACCCGTTATACACCATTCGAAAAAACCTGTTGCGCATTGGTATGGGTCACTCAACGTCTCCGACAATATATGGCTCGGCATACAACATGGTTGGTCTCCAAAATGGACCCAATCAAATACCTCTTTGAGAAGCCCATTTTGACTGGAAGAATAGCTAGGTTGCAAGTTCTCCTCTCAGAATTTGATATCATTCATTTCACCCAGAAAGCTATTAAGGGTAGCCCCCTAGCAGATTATCTAGCCCATGGGTCAACAAATGAATACCGGTCTCTACAGGACGACTTTCCTGATGAGCGTATCATGCATATTGAACACGAAGAGACCAAAGAAGAGGCATGGACCATGTTCTTCGATGGGGCCTCAAACATGCTTGGACACAGGATAGGAGCTATCTTGATATCCCCTGAAAAGACACACATCCCAGTAACGGCCAGGCTTAATTTTGATTGTACCAACAACATGACTGAATACGAAGCGTGCGCGCTAGGGATCCAAGCAGCTTTAGATCATGGGGTTACTAAACTCAAAGTATTCGGTGATTCATCCCTTGTCATCTACCAACTTAAAGGTGAATGGGAAACCCACAACTCTAAATTTATCCCATATCTAGAGTACATTCGAGACTTAGTCTCAAGTATGGAAAGCATCACCTTCCAGTACATTCCTCGGGAAGAAAATCAATTTGCTGACGCCCTTGCCACTCTATCATCCATGTTTTCTTTGGGCCAAGAACATGAGATGCCAATTAACCAAATCAAGATGCATGACAAACAAGCTTTCTGCATGTCAGTAAATGGCGAGCATGACCAAAATCCCTGGTATCATGACATTAAATAATATCTCATGAGAGGTGAATATCCCGAAGGAATCAATGACAATGATAAGCGAACCATCCGTAAGAGGGCAGTAGGGTTCACGTTAATTGAAGGAACCCTCTACAAAAAGAGTCTCAAATCCACTCTCTTAAGGTGTGTAGACCACGAAGAAGCTCAGACCTTGATAAGAGAAATCCACAAAGGAGCTTTCGGGACCCACGCCCCTGGGCATGTCATGGCAAAAAAGATCTTAAGGGCGGGATATTTTTGGTCCACAATGGAAGCCGATTGTCACCAATATGCTAAAAAGTGCCACAAGTGCCAAATCTACGCCGAAATAAAGACCGGAAGACCTCCTATTTGAAGATGGACAAACCTAACAAGCCATTAGGAGAGACTATTAGGCCCCATACTAGGATAGGAGGGAGTTTACGTACCAAAAAATAAGTTTTCTCGCTTCGAAGGGACGAGACCGCCGTCTGGACCAACCAGGACCGCCTTCTCGCCTCACGCGGAGGCGAGACCGCCGTCTCGCTTAGCGAGACGGTGGTCTCGCCACATGCGAAGGACGAGACGGCGGTCTCGTTCACCCGGACGACGTTCTCACCATTTTGACAGGTTGAGACGGCGGTCTCGTTGGACGAGACGGCGGTCTCGACCCTGTCGGATGAGACTGGCGGTCTCGCCACCTGGCAGCGCAAAAACCTATAAATAGGGGCTCTCCCCCTCATTTCCGGACACCAAGCATAGTAGCTCTCCCTTATCTCTAGATTTTCTCTCTCTAGAATCCCTCCGAAGCATTTCCGAGTTTCGAGTGTCTCTAGGCGTAAATTGAGCGTTCTAAATCTTCTTTAGAATCCCTCAGAGGCATTTCCGGAGTTTCGAGAGTTGTAGAGTGAGGGGTTGCCAAAAAGCACCCACTCTTTAAAGAAATATATAAAAGCTTGCTTTGGAGGTGCACATTCCCTCTCCTTCTAAATTCTACCGCTTTCATTTAAATCTATGCAATACATACTAGGGCCATGTAGTCATAATCTCTAAATACCGCATAATAAAAGGGTAAAAGCGCAATTTTCTAGTTTAATTATTTATCCAAAGTAGTCGGCCTATCATAGGGAACCAGAAAGGGGCGTCGTAAAGGAATTAACACTTCCTTTACACGTAACTAACTCCCTTACCCAACTCTGGTTCTAATGACCAAAGTTGGTTTTCGAAAACTCAACGCCTTTTTTAAACTCCTTTTCAGATGTTTCGGTAAAAACATCGGTGGCGACTCCACGAACCCCTCAAAACCTGTTCTTGGGTTAGCCGGTTCTCGGACAACCCAAGAACATTTTTGAAAACCTCGTCTCTAGGTTAGCCCGGTTGTCGGACAACCTAAGGACGTTGTAACCACCCATAAAAAACGCGAAAAACAAAAGGGTCGAAAAAACCATCGCGTTGCTCCGACCGCCCCTTCGTTTTGGGAGGCGGCGACAGATGGCGACTCCACTGGGGAAGCCTAGAGAGTTGATCCCATTTAGTGATGGGCTGGCTTAAAAATAATTAAACCAAGAAAATAGCGCTTTTACCTTGCCTTGTATTATAACATGCTTTGTTGTTTGGCTTTCAAATAATTGTTGCTTGTTTATACTTACGCAATTGATTGAAATATAAAGCGCACACAAACCCTTGCACACTACGGTTCCCTCTATACCGGGGGCAAGTGAGATAACCATAGGGAGTGGGTGGCAGGTACGGTTCGCTGTAGTTAGGGCCTTGTGCCCACCAGTGTGATCGGAAACCACCACTCAAGGTGATAACCTTCCTCTTTTGGCAACAAGACCGACTCTGGCCTTAGTGCTAAGCATGGTTGGACGACTGGAGAGTGGGGACCCTATAATGGGGGCACCTTGGGGGCCTTTTGGGGGCCTTAGCCTGGAGAACAGTTAGAACCTACCCTGACCAATGCACTTTTCTGCAGGAAAACCCTACCTCGTGATAAAAACGAAATCTCGCCTGTTCGGGGATGATCAAATTGTGTGTGCATATGTTTGTTGCATTTGTCTGTTGCATAACATAAACAAACAACAAAATAAAAACCAAAAAATATTTTTCCAAATAAACACCCTTATCTCGGACAGTCTGCCTTTTAGCTAGCCTGGTTCCAGGTTCTTTGTAAGCTAAGTAGCCACGCAGTTCCGACAGAAGAGATAAGGGACGCTAACTATTCTTTCGCATAAAGCCACATTTTATCTCGGACAGTCTGCCTTTTAGCTAGCCTGGTTTCGGGTTCTTTGTAAGCTAAGTAGCCACGCAGATCAGACGAGAAGAGATAAAAGGCTAAAAAAATAATAATAAAATAAAATATAAAAAAAAATCCAAAATAAATAAAATAATAATAAAAAAATCAAAACATTTAGAAAATAATTTCGACAAAGTCGTCTCATTCATATCGCATCATGTCATAAGTGGAAAAACCAAAAGAGAAAATAAATAAGGAGAGTGCTGCATACGCATCATTTTAATAAATCCCTAAAAAATGGGCCTTAGAGGCGTATTTTGGAAAAATTACTGAGCCAAATCCCCTGCGGGAATTTGCAACTTGGTTCTTCACCTTTTCCTCTTCGTTTTGATATGTTGTGCGTCCAAATCGGACAACCCGGTCAAAAGTTATGTCACTTTGAACATCTATCACCCTTTTGTCTTGGTGCATGCATAAATACATCCATTCTAGGGAGCACTAGATATCCCTAAGACAATGGCGAAAGAGGCCCCGAGCACATTTGTGACCTTCTCGACAAGGAAGGGACAAGTGTACTAAGGTATGATGGTGATTGCCATTATACTTGTCAAAACCGTGATGGGGAAGGAACCATTACACCGAAGTGGGTATGATACCCCACAAAGCGTAAGCTTTAAGGAGGATACCTAAGTCATTGTCTTAAGGAATATCCATCTCATAAATCATTCAATTAAAATATTTTTGTATTCTAGAAAGCAAGCTGGTATTCTTTATGCCCTCATCCGCATACAAAAAAAAACACAAAAACACAAAAATCTCAAACACTATCATACATCATGTTAGAAAATAAAACATGATAATGTTTAGGAAAAAATAAACACTTGCATACATGCATCCACCAAACTTCATCCTCATAACATCATCTAGTAGTAGGCGAGTCAAAGAAGTGGACATTCCTCAATACCATGAAAAGAGGATTAGGGCATTCGCATGCCATGCACGGGAAGTCAAAAAAGAAAATAAATAGAAATATTTACCCGCCTATGGGTTCATTTAGGCTTCTCAGCTTTCAAAAAAAAAAAATGTACTTCGAAACATTGCATTGAGGAATGTACACTATCTGGATGAAATAAATAAAATTGTTTGTCTTCATCATCTCCTCAATAGTCTATTGCATTCATAAATTGCATTCATTCTCACTTTAATAATAATGAGATATTAAAAAGAAAGGATTAGTCGATGTGCTTTCCACGAATCAAAGTAGGGCGAAGAGCAAACCTTTTGTCAAGTTATCTCCAACGATTGATCAGCCTAAGAAGGATAATAAGCCTCAACAGTTGGTCATTTGAGTAAATAAAGAAGAGGGGGCAAGGATGTCGTTACGGTCGTTCACCCCATACATCAAATAAGGTGGTACCAGTGGAGATGCGCAAAAACATCGTCCATCAATGAAGATATCTCCAGGCATAGCCAACGTCCGGGGCGAGAATTAGAAGTGAAAGGATCTATTCCCCCAAGGACGTATAAGATAACGCTCCTAAGAATAAAGGAATAAATAAAAAGACCGAAGAAAAACATAACCCAAAGAGAAAATTAAAGAGACTTTGGATTCACGACGACTGAGGCAATTCTTTCAACGCTCCGTCAAAGAGACAAACTCGGGGTAGGCAACAAGCTAGTCACGAGTTTGAGCTAGAGACGACATTCGGATCGGCAAGTCGTCTGCCCTACCTTAAATGGATGCGGCGGAAGAGGACCTAGGACCTTTGAAATATCTTTTGCCAATATGAAAAGACTTCCCCAACAATATGAAGGTGACCCACATGATGAGGAATATGGATG
>OY731408.1:3067851-3107823 GCA_963425845.1 Sphenostylis stenocarpa
CGGTTTTCTTATGACCGACGTTAAATATTGTTTCTTAATTACAAGTTTGCCACCACGTCTTGTACAACGTCGATCTTCATAAAAACCAACGTTGAATTGTGTCGTAGTATGTGTTTTCTGTAGTAGTGTACTCATCAGAATCTAGCAAAAATGCAGATTCTTACCAGGTGGGGGTAGGTACCCACCAGAGCCTTATAAAATAAGGTTTGTACCGGATGAGGGTAGGTACTCATCAGAATCTAGCAAAAAGGCATATTCGTACCAGGTGGGGGTAAGAACCCACCAGAGCCTTATAAAATAAGGTTTTTACCAGATGAGGGTAGGTACTCATCAGAATCTAGCAAAAATGCAGATTCGTACCAGGTGGGGGTAGATACTCACCAGAGCCTTACAAAACGGGTTGCAAAGACCTTGCTTCTATTAGAGGATAGTTCAGTGTTGAGCACCTCGGAAGTAAGTACCCACAAAGTTTTGCAAAATGCAAACTCGTACCAGGTGAGGGTAGGTACTCACCAGAGCCTTGCAAAAACGGGGTTCGTACCAGATGAGGGTAGGTACTCATCAGAATCTAGCGAAGAGCAGATTAATACCTAGTGGGGGTAAGTACCCACAAGAGTCTAGTGAAATGCAGACTCATACCTGGTGAGGGTAAGTACTCACCAAAACCTTATAAAAGAAGGCTCAAACCAAATAGGGGTTGGTACCTATCAAAAATATTTATCATCCGGAGGATCAGCAAACTTCAAGCGAAGGAGCATCTGAAGGACAATGGGGCAAAAAGGGTTAACTCCTTCCTCTACCAACTAGTTTTGTCGCCACATTAAGCCAACAATTAGTCAGGCAAGTGAAGGGGGGGCAGCTGTAGACCCCTAATTTTGCCCGGCCTCTCAATAAAGGCTAAGAAGACTTCCTATATGAAGATAAAGCTTGCTCGACATCTCAATAAAGGCCAAGAAGACTTCCTATATGAAGATAAAGCTTCGATGGACGTCTATCGGCATCAATCGACGTCCGAATAAAGAAAGGAAAGCTTCCCGGGGGTCCTAGAACACAAAATCTGGCAAAAACAGTCGAGATGGTCGTCCCAGCCAGCCCAGACGGCCGTCCCAAGTGCCAGACGGCCGTCCCAAATCCCAGACGGCCGTCCCGACCTCCCCAGACGGCCATCCCTGTTTTCCAAGCTCCAGATGGTCGTCCCAAAGCGCCAGGCTGCGAAAACTATAAATAGGAGGCTCATTTGCCACTTTTTCACACTGCAGACACTTGTCTTCTCTCCCTACTTCGAATGAACTCTCCGATTGCCTTAAAAAGGTAACAATCGGTTAATGAATTGTATTCCAGCATTCGATTCTTCTTTAAAATTTAGTCGAGTCGATATTGTATTCGGGGAGGAGAGTCTTTGTAGAGCGGGGGATTGCCAAAACGCATCCTCACAATTAAAGATTTGCAATACAAAGCTTGCTACGGAGGTTCTTTTCAATTCTCTTCTCTTTTATTGCTTTATTTATTGCTTTATGTATGCAATATAAAATAAAATCATGTAGATAGCCATTTTTGAATATGGTATAAATAAAATAGGGTAATAGCATAATTTCTCGTAATCTTCACTTAATGAATGAATCCATCATAGGGAACCCGAAAGGGGCGTTGTGGGGTGCTAACACCTTCCCCACATGTAACTAACTCCCTTACCCAACTCTGGTTATAATGGCCAAGTTTGGTTTTTCTTAAAATCAACGTCTTTTTATCATTTTCCAATGTTTACGGTCAAAACATTGGTGGCGACTCCATAAGAACCCCTTTTCGAAAACCTTGCTTTTATTAGAGGATAGTTCATTTGTTGAGCACCTTGGAAGCAATGAACACATTCAAAAATAAAACGCGAGTCTAATCCATCTTTTCGCGAACGCTCGTATAAATGTTCGAGATGTCCCAAGACGTCAGAACGGACGGCAGCGACACCTACCCCCACCTGGTACGAACCCCGTTCTGCAAGGCTCTTGTGCATACCTACCCCCACCTGGTACGAACCCCGTTCTGCAAGGCTCTTATGGGTACCCACCCCTACCTGGTACGAACCCCGTTCTGCAAGGCTCTTATGGGTACTTACCCCCACCTGGTACGAACCCCGTTCTGCAAGGCTCTTGTGGGTACCTACCCCCACCTGGTACGAACCCCGTTCTGCAAGGCTCTTGTGGGTACTTACCCCCACTTGGTACGAATCCCGTTCTGCAAGGCTCTTGTGGGTACCTACCCCCACCTAGTACGAACCCCGTTCTGCAAGGCTCTTGTAGGTACTTACCCCCACCTGGTACGAACCCCGTTCTACAAGGCTCTTATGGGTACCTACTCCCACCTCGTACGAACCCCGTTCTGCAAGGCTCTTGTGGGTACCTACCCCCCCCCCCCCTTGTACGAACCCCATTTTGCAAGGCTCTTGTGGGTACTTACTCCCACCTGGTACGAACCTCGTTCTACAAGGCTCTTGTGGGTAGCTACCCCCACCTAGTACGAACCCCATTTTGCAAGGCTCTTGTGGGTACTTACTCCCACCTGGTACGAACCCCGTTCTGCAAGGCTCTTGTGGGAACCTACCCCCACCTGGTACGAACCCTATTCTGCAAGGCTCTTGTGGGTACTTACCCCCACCTGGTAAGAACCCCGTTCTGCAAGGCTCTTGTGGGTACCTTCCCCCACCTAGTACGAACCCCGTTCTGCAAGGCTCTTGTGGGTACTTACCCCCACCTGGTACGAACCCCATTCTGCAAGGCCCTTGTGGGTACCTACCCCCACCTGGTACGAACCCCGTTCTGCAAGGCTCTTGTGGGTACCTACCCCCACCTGGTATGAACCCCGTTCTGCAAGGCTCTTGTGGGTACCTACCCCCACCTCGTACGGACCCCGTTCTGCAAGGTTCTTAACGAGCCCCGTTCTGCAAGGCTCTCAAGATGCTCTTTTTGGTAGTCAATCCTATGGTTGATAAGTACAAACCCTCATCTGGTTTTGGAGATGTGTTGGCGGCTTACTGTTTCTGATCATGCGCCCATTCCATGGGGAGTCATTGAGTTTTTCTTTTTGACTTTTCTGTTTTAGTCATCCAGTTTTGCCGGTAATTCTTTGTTTTTGGCTTTTCTCTTTAGCCATCCGGTTTTACCGGGGATTCTTTGTTTTTGGCTTTTCTGTTTAGCCATCTGGTTTTGCGAGTGAATTTCTCGTTTTTGGCTCCTTTTAACCATCCGACGTGTTGTTTGTCAGGGATTGTTTGTTGGTTGCCTTTTATTTAGGCAGGAATCCATTAGGGATTTTTGGTTTCTGGCTTTTCTATTTAGCCATCCGGTCTTTGCTGGGGATTCTTTATTTTTGGCTTTTCTGTTTAGCCATCCAACTTGTTGATTTGCTGGGGATTATTGATGATTGCCTCTTAATTTAGGCAAGAATTCATTGAGGATTTGTTGATTTTTGTTGATTGTGCCTCTTGATTAGGCAGATGCTTCAATTTTATGCTTGTTATTTTTGCCTCTGAATAGGCTGATGTTCCACTCGGGGATATTTGCTCTTGATAATACCTCTGAGTGGGCATATGCTTCATTTGGAGGTGAAGGCTTCGTGCTTGCTAGATCTTGCCTATGCATTCTATTGGGGATATCCATATTGGGCGTTATAGGCAATTAACTCCCTGAGGATATGAATTTGTAGTTTTGCCTTTGCTGATAGGCTCACTGGGGATAGTTTTTTCTTTTTGATGATCCACCGGGATTTTGATTACTTTCTAGGAGATCTGTTTTGATTTGCCCCCTAGGGAGGAATGGAGTTTTTGACTCCTCGTCGTATGCTGTTATTTTGAGCTGGCTTTGCCTATGCTCTTATTCTGCTGGGGAATGGGTTTTCTGATTATTTTGCCTTTTTCTCACGTTTTTCTTTTTTTTGCGATTTTGAAATTTGGCTTTGTCGCCGCCGTCAAAATGAGGCGGTCGGAGCGACACGATGGTTTCGACTTTCCAATTTTCGCGTTTTTATTGGTGTGGTTACAACGCCTTTAGGTTGTCCGATAACTGGGCTGAACCTAGGGGCGAGGTTTTCAAAAAGGCGCTCTTGGATTGTCCGATAACCGGGCTAATCCAATAACTAATTTTTGAAGGGTTCTTCTGGAGTCGCCACCAATTTTTTTACCAGAAACATCGGAAAAGGAGTAAAAAGGCGTTGGTTTTCGAAAAACCAACTTTGGTCATTAGAACCAGAGTTGGGTAAGGGAGTTAGTTACGTGTAAGGGAAGTGTTAATTCCCTTACGATGCCCCTTTCGGGTTCCCTATGATAGGCCAACTATTTTAAATAATTAAACCGGTGAAAATACGCTTTTACCCTTTTATTTGCGGAATTTGAAATTATGACTACATGGCCCTAATATCTATTGCGTAATTAAAATAAAACAGTAAAAGAGAGAGGGAGAACGTAAAAACCTCCGAGGCAAGCTTTCTATTAATCTTTTGAAAATTAGGGTGCTTTTTGGCAGCCCTTCACTCTTTACAATGCCAGAAAACTCTCGAAAACGCTATAGAAACTCTCAGAAACTCCGGAAATGCTTCGGAGGGATTCTAGAAAGAGAATTTGATGAAGTGACTAGAGAGAGAATGGAAGAATTGTGTGAAATGAAGGCAAAAACGCAGCTATTTATAGGGATTCGCGCCTGTCAGGTCGAGACGGGTCGTGTCGTCTGGCAAGGTCGAGACGGTCATCTCGCCATTTGAGACGACCGTCTTGCCTTGCAAGAATGGTGAGACAGCCGTCTCGCTAAACGAGACGGCGGTCTCGCCACTTTCACAAGGCGAGACGGCAGTCTCGAATCTGAGACGGCGGTCTCGACCCTAAAAGATGAAAATCCTTATTTGCATGCCAAAAATCCCTCCTATCCTAGTATGGGGCCTAATAGTCTCTCCTAGTGGCTTCTTAGGCTTCATACATCTTCGAATAGAAGGTCTTCTGGTCTTTATTATGAGGCCGGGCAAGATTTGGGGTCTACAGCTGCCCCCCCCCTTTATCTGACCAGTCGGATGTTGGCCTATTGTCCCAAGAAGATCGACTGGAAGGTAAAGGAGTTGACCCTCTTGCCCGGTTACCCTTCGGATGTTCCATCTTGCGGCGATTGATCTTCTAGGGAAGATTTGTATTGTGCACCTCCACGATACTCCTTCTAACGGTAGCCAATACCTTTGGTTGACACAAGGTAGAACCTCAGGATACTCCTTCTGACGGTAGTCGATCCTTCGGTTGATGAGTATAAACCCCCCATCAGGCTGGTAGTTGTAGTACGCTGTGTGTTGGACTGGATGGGTATGAACCCCCCATCAAGCTGGTAATTGCGACTTACTGATCCGGTCTTGAGCGCAGACCAGACACACTTGCGTGCACGGGTTGATAGTATGAACCCCCTATTAGGCTGGTACAGTCCACTGCGTAGGACTGGTGGTGGTGGCGGCTTACTGCTCGGGTGGCTCATGCGCCGAGCGTTGAAATGTGCTTTCTTTGTTTTTGTTGGTCTTTTTCTGAGAATGATCATCCGGTCTGCGCCGGGGATTTTTTTGGTGTTCATCCAGCTTGTTGGTGGCTGGGGATTCTTTGTTTTTTATCTTTTGGCAGTGGTCACCCAATTCTTGCTGGTTGGTTGGGTGGTCTGTGTTTGTTGTTCGACTCTTGCTTGGTCGTCGAAAAATTATTGGTTGTTTTGGGGATACATAATTGACAAGGTCTTTCCGGGATACCCCTGAGTGCTCCCTATTTTCGTATGCAAGCATGAATTTGGTCTTTTATTTATCTGAAGGATATTTGTTTGTTTTGATTCTGACAAAGTCCTATTTGTGTGACTACTTGTGAGTGGATGTTGTTGATGCAATCTATTTTTAGTTGGGGGTATCTAGTGACTGATACTTTCTTTTTCGTTCTCTCGTGATTATTCTTTTGAAATTTTGTTTTAGCCCTATCTTTTGCCTAGACCGCCATTTACGGGTTTTCGATCTAGCAGGCTTAATTCTTGCCTAAGATGTTTCGGTGGTTTTTTATGAAGGCCTTAACTTTTGCCTAGACTGCCCTTTGCGGGTTTTCGATCTAGCAGGCTACCCTGTATTTTTTTGCTTTGGACGGCCCTGGTCGACACTGCTCGTCTTGTTTTTCTTATGCTTTCTCGTTTTGTTTCTTTTATGCATGCTCATATTTCGTTAATATAGAGACATTCATAAGTAGGTAAAGAGAAGAAAAGACAATTTTTATTGATATAACCAAATGATCTATTTTTACAGGAGGATTTACAAAGGAATTTGTAAGCAAGGCTGGCCAAGGTTGGCTAAGCTGTATAGGATATGTCAATCATGCCCGTGATTTCTGTTTCTCTGTTTTTCCTGGTCACTTCAATTGAGATGCTCGAACTCGGAGTGAAGACTATGCGAAGTCTGCTTGCTTCTGTGAAGGTGTTACCTTAGTCGCCTTTGCGGTTTTCGACTAACGTTATCATTGCTCCTTTTTTGTTGTTGTTGTTTTTTTTGTTTTTTTTTTAACCTCTGATTTTTGCCTAGGACGTGTCCTAGCGAGGAATGCAGACCCTATCTTTTGCCCAGGACGCTCTTTGCGAGTTTTCATCCTGACGGGTCATGAGGAATGTCTTCAGGCATAGTATTTTTTCACCGCGTCTGAGTTGATAGGATATCGGAGCTCTTCTCCATCCATGTTGGTGAGGATGAGGGCTCCTCCTGAGAACGCTCGCTTGACCACGAAGGGTCCTTCATAGTTTGCTGTCCATTTCCCAATTTTATCTTTCTGGGCTGGAAGCAGTTTCTTCACTACTAGATCCCCTTCTCAGAAGGTGCGGGGATTGATTCTCTTGTCATAGGCTTTCTTGATCTTCTTTTAATAAACTTGCCCCCTGTAGACCCCAAATCTTGCCCCGCCTCCAAATAAGAGCAGAAGACCTCCTTTTCGAAGATGGACGAAGCCTAAGAAGCCACTAGGAGAGACTATTAGGCCCCCATACTAGGATAGGAGGGATTTTCTGCACAAAAATAAGGTTTCTCGCCTTTTTGGGACGAAATCGCCGTCTCGCCTCATGCAAGTGGCGAATGGCGAGACGACGGTCTCGCTTTCCAGGATGGCGTTCTCGCCACCTGCTGTAGACCCCAAATCTTGCCCAGCCTCCAAATAAAGAGTAGAAGACCTCCTATTCGAAGATGGACGAAGCCTAAGAAGCCACTAGGAGAGACTATTAGGCCCCCATACTAGGATAGGAGGGATTTTCTGCACAAAAATAAGGTTTCTCGCCTTTTTGGGACGAGACCGCCGTCTCGCCTCATGCAAGTGGCGAATGGCGAGACGGCGGTCTCGCTTTCCAGGATGGCGTTCTCGCCACCTGCTGTAGACCCCAAATCTTGCCTGGCCTCCAAATAAAGAGTAGAAGACCTCCTATTCGAAGATGGACAAAGCCTAAAAAGCCACTAGGAGAGACTATTAGGCCCCATACTAGGATAGGAGGGATTTTCTGTACAAAAAATAAGGTTTCTCGCCTTTTTGGGACGAGACCGTCGTCTCGAAATTGAGACCGCCGTCTCGCCTCATGCAAGTGGCGAGACCGCCGTCTCGTTTCGCGAGACGGCGGTCTCACCACCTGCGAATGGCGAGACAGCGGTCTCGCCACTTTGGCAGGACGAGACGGCGGTCTCGTTTGGCGAGACGACAGTCTCGACCTTGTTAGACGAGAACGGCGGTCTCGACTTGTCAGGCGCAAAAACCTATAAATAGGGGGCTCCATTCCCTCATTTCCACACAGTTTGCTCCTCCTTCTCTCTAGAAATCACTAGATCTTCTCTCTAGAATCCCTCCGACGCATTTCTGGAGCTTCTGAGTGTTTCTGTGAGCGTTTTTCGGCGGTTAGAGAAGTTTCCAACGCTGTGTAGAGTGAAGGGCTGCCACAAAGCACCCTCTTTTTTAAAGAATTAATAGAAAAAGCCCGCTTCGAAGGTTTTCTGTCTCTCTTTGCATATTTACCACTTTATATAAATTGTGCAATAGATATTAGGGCCATGTAGTCGTAATTTTAAAATTCCGCAAAATAAAAGGGTAAAAGCGTAATTTTCACCGGTTTAAATATTTTTAAATAGCTGGCCTGTCATAGGGAACCCGAAAGGGGCGTCGTAAAGGAACTAACACTTCCTTTACACGTAACTAACTCCCTTACCCAACTCTGGTTCTAACGACCAAAGTTGGTTTTTCGAAAACCAACGCCTTTTTAACTCCTTTTCCGATGTTTCCGGTAAAAACATCGGTGACGACTCCACAGAACCCTTCAAAACTAGTTCTTGGGTTAGCCCGGTTATCAGACAATCCAAGAACGCCCTTTCAAAAACCTCGCCCCTAGGTTCAACCCGGTTATCGGACAACCTAAAGGCGTTGTAACCACCTACAAAAATGCAAAAATCAAGAGGGTCGAAACCATCGTGTCGCTCCGACCGCCCCTCGTTTTGGTGGCGGCGACAGATGGCGACTCCACTGGGGAAGCCTCGAGAGTTGATCCCATTTAGTGATGAGCCAGCTTAAAAAAATAAATAAACCAAGAAAATAACGCTTTTACCCTTACCTTGTATTATAACATGTTTTACATTTTGGCTTTAATAACTGTTGTTTGTTTATACTTACGCAATTGTGTGAAATACAAACTGTACACAAACCCTTGCACACTACAGTTCCCTCTATACCCGGGGGCAAGTGAGAAATCCATAGGGAGTGGGTGGCAGGTACGGTTCGCTATAGTGAGGGCCTTGTGCCCACCAGTGTGATCGGAAACCACCACTCAAGGTGATAACCTTCCTCTTTTGGCACAAAGACTGACTATGGCCTTAGTGCTAAGCATGGTCGGAAGGCTGGAGAGTGGGGACCCTATAATGGGGGCACCTTGGGGGCCTTAGCCTTGGTGAGAATAGTTAGAACCTACCCTCGCCAAATCACTTTTCTGCAGGAAAACCCTACCTCGTGATTAAAATGACTTCTCGCCTGTTCGTGGATGATCGAATTGTGTGTGCATCTGTTTGTTGCATTTGTCTGTTGCATAGCATAAGGAAACAACAGAAAGAAAAATCACAAAAAATATTTTCGCAATAAACACCCTTATCTCCGACAGTCTGCCTTTTAGCTAGCCTTGTTTCAGGTTCTTTGTAAGCTAAGTAGCCACGCAGTTCCGACAGAAGAGATAAGGGACGCTAAATATTCTTTCACATAAAGCCACATTTTATCTCAGACAGTCTGCCTTTTAGCTAGCCTGGTTTCAGGTTCTTTGTAAGCTAAGTAGCCACGCAGTTCTGACAGAAGAGATAAAAGGCTATAAAAAAATCCAAAATAGATAAGATAATAACAATAAAACAATTTTGACAAAGTCGTATCATTCATATCGCATCATAAGTGGAAAAACCAAGAGAAAAAATAAATGCATAAAGAAGGTATGCATACGCATTATTTTAATAAATCCCTAAAAAATGGGTCTTAGAGGGATTTTTTGGGAAAATTACTAGGCCAAATCCCCTTTGGGAATTTGCAGCCTGATTCCTCACCTCTTTCTCTTCGTTTTGATATGCTGTGCATCCAAATCGGACATCTCAGTCAAAAGTTATGCCACTTTGAACATCTACTACCCTTTTGTACTGGTGCATGCATAAATACATTCATTCTAGGGAGTACTAGATATCCCTAAGACAATGGCGAAAGAGGCCCCGAGCACATTTGTGACCTTCGCGACAAGGAAGGGACAAGTGTACTAAGATGTGATGGTGATTGCCATTATACTTGTCAAATCTTTGATGGGGAAGGAACCATTACACCAAGGTGGGTAGGATACCCCACAAGGCATAAGCTTTAAGGAGGATACCTAAGCCATTGTCTTAAGGAATATTCATCTCATAATCACTCATTTTTAACAATAAAAATGTCTTTGCAAGCGACTGGTATTCTTTATGCCCTCATCCGCATACAAAAAAACACAAAATCCCAAACACTATCATACATCATGTTAAGAAATAAAACATGATAATGTTTAGAAAAAAACAAACACCTACATACATGCATCCACCAAACTTCATAACATGCATCTAGTAGTAGGCAGTTGAAGAAAGTGGACATTCCTCAATACTGTGTAAAGAGGATAGAGCATTTGCACAGGAAGTAAACAAAAAAAAAAGCATAGAAACTTTAACTCGCTTATGGGTTCCATTAGGCTCTCCATTTTTTAAATATATATACTTTGAAACATTGCATTGAAGAATGTACACTGTCTAGATGAAAAGAATAAAACTGTTTTTTTTCATCATCTCTTCAACCGCCTATTACATTCATAATTTGCATAAATCATGCTCACTTTAATGATAATAAGATAATAAAAAGAAAGGATTAGTCTATGTGTTTTCCACGAATCAAAGTAAGATGAAGAGCAAACCTTTCGTCATCAAGTTCTCTCCAACGGTTGATCCGCCTAAGGAGGATAATAAGCCTCAACTGTTGGGTATCTGAGTAAATAAAGAAAGAGGGGGCAGGGATGCCATTACATTTGTCCATACCTCGAATCAAATAAGGTTGTACCATTGAGATACGTAAAAACAGCGTCCATCAATGAAGATATCTCCAGCATAGCCGGCATTGGGGGCACAACAAGAAATGAAAGAATCTATTCCCCAAGGAGCTGTAAGATGACGCTCCTACAAATAAAGAAAAAATAAAAAGACCGAAGAAAAACATAATCCAAAGAGGAAACTGAGTAGACTTTGGATTCACGACGCTAAGGCAGTTCTCTCAACACTCCGCCAAAGAGACAAACTCAGGGTAGGCGACAAGCTAGTCATGGTTTGAGCTAAAAACGACATTCGGATCAGCAAGTCGTTTGCCCTACCTCGAATGGATGCGACTAAAGAGGACCTTTGAAATATCTTTTGCCAATATGAAAAGACTTCCCCAACAATATGAAGGTGACCCACGTGATGAGAAAATATGGATGCCGCCCAAACCAAGGGCTCATTAGAAACTCTCAAGAAATAAGGGAGCCACCAAATTTAAAAAACAATCCTTTAAAGCATGACCCTACAAAGGATCAAAGGATCAAGCTGCACAGTGGAGAAAAGGGAAGTCTCCCCTCTGCACCTTGAATAAGATTTTCCCAAATAGAGGGGTTCAAGCGTCAAAAGCGACTTTAGTCATTAGGTGTTCTCCTTTTGATTCTTAGGGTTGTAAATCCGATGACTATTAGAGATTACTCCTCGGGGCTAGCCCGACCCCCGAGCATTGTAGGGCACACATTTCCCTATTAATTACAAAGAATGTCATTCTTACTATCTGCTTCTCTCCTTGCTATTAAAGTCTAAACCTCATTAATAACCATGTTTAAGCAAACATTTTCAAAGCAAACATTTTCAAAGCAAACATTTTCAAAAGTGCGTCAAAGTAATCAAAATGCGCCATTGACCAAAATAAAAGTCAAATCCATGACCACTGATTGACTAGAAGCACAAAATAAAGTTTTACCTCGCCATAAGTAAAGTCGTATTTCGCCAATGTTGTGCAAAAAGAAAACAAAAAACAAAAGAAGCTCATAAAAGCTAAAAGCCAAAGAAAAGGGCAAAATACCCGGTAAGAAACCCACTAAGGGGGCTACGCAAAAGATAGGGTCAACCTGGTAGGACACCCGAACAACCATAAAGGGTAGCCTAGGCAAAAACTAGGGTTACAAAATAAGGTCCGCTAGGATTCCCCAAAATTACAAAAAGAAGGAACCTAGACAAAAGATAGGGTCAAAACACAACATCCTAAGCTGAAAACCCAAAGGGAAGACTAGGGAAGTCAATCAGTCATAGCAAGCGCCATAGAATAAAACGTCACTCCATAAACAAAACGTTTGTTTAAACTAGCCTAAACACTCTGACCAACCTTGGCTAGCCGTGCTTACAAAAACTATTTTTTTTTGTCAAAATAAAACAATTCTAAAACACAAGCCTTTGAATTAAATATCCTCTTCTTTCTCTTCTCTTGACCCTTACTACTACGACATTCTAGTAATTAGTAGGGAAATGTGGAGATAGTAATCAATAGGAGGATTGACATCCCCAAGGAAAGGGAGGGGCGCACTGACATGGCAAGTCGCTCTGAAATCAACACAATCACTCTTCGGTCATGAAAAAATTGAGACGACAAAATTGGTACAGCCTATCATGTCGACAAAGCACATAACGTCAGAAGGTCATCAGAAGTAAAAGCACATTGGTTAATCCTTTTGAAAAATTAATTGAAATAGTATTATAGGATGCATATCACAAACATTGCATGCATATGATAGGCTCCTATCTCTCAAAAAAGAAGAGAAAGAAAAAATGACAATAAAAAGAATAATGCCTGCTAGGAGATTCTTAGGCAAAAGTTAGGGTAGCCCGCTAGATCGAAAACCCGCAAAGGGCGGTCTAGGCAAAAGTTAGGGCATTCATAAAAAAGGAAAAAGCCCGCTAAGATATCCTAGGCAAAAATTAAGGCAGCCCTCTACACCGAAAACCCCAAAAAGGGCGGTCTAGGCAAAAGATAGGGCTAAACCCAAAAATGAATAAAAGAGAGGGGTCCTTCATCATAATCATAAAAAGTCCAGCAGGAGAATGCCAGTCACTTTTCCAGATGCATCAATAAAAAAAAAATAGATTGCATTTAGGGCATCCACACACAAGTAGTCGCACAAAACGACTTTGTCAATGTCAAAAATGAAAGAAATAAAAATTACTTCAGACAAATGACAAAAAAACGAAAAACATTCATGCATATAAGGAGACTAGCTCCATGTTTGTGATTGAAAACAGGATCACTGAGACTGAGTCTCCAAATAATGCCCTCAAGAAAACGAAGCAAGTCGTCAATCAAGCGACTCAGCAGAATAAGAGCTTCTGAAGATTAAGAGCTCCAATCATCACCAAATAAAAGAGGGCACAATCATCAGACATCATAAAAGAAAAGCCGACGGAAAGGCTTAGTCATCCCCAAGAGGATCCCTGCCTACTCCGAAGGCAAAACAAAAATACTCCTCACGGCTCAGCATTACCACCACATGAGTCATCGAGCACACTCACCCAAAAGTCTCCTCCACACTCCCCAATGGAGAATAAAGGCTTCAAGAGCCCATCATCATCATCAATAGTCAAAAGAGTCTAATCTCCATACCAACAAGGGCTCAACAAAAAAAAAGGGAAAAAAGAAGAAAACTCTTGCATCCCCAGAGGATGTCCAAAAGAAAAGGCAACAACAGAGAAGGCCGAATAAAAATCCTCAAGTGGATCTCCTAAAAAGTCTACAAAAAAGAATCAGAAATTCCCATTCCCCTAGTGGAATAAGAGCTTTACAAGTTTAGCTCTCATCAACATCAAATCCCTAGAAAAGGAAAATCAGATCCCCAGGAAGTCAACTAATTCCCTGGTGGATCAACAAAGAAAGAAAACTTCATCCCTAGTGGACCCACCAAAAAGAAGGAAAAAGCCAGCGTAATAAAAAGAGACTAAAAAGTAAAAAGGCTTACGCATTATCCCGAAAAAGCCAAATTTCAAAATCGCGATAAAAAAGAGATAAATCGCGAAAAAAAGGCGAAATCAATCCTAACTTTTAGGCAATCAATAAAATCCCTAAGTGGGCCACCTCAGAAAAGGGAAAATCAACGAAAAAGAAAGAATAAAAAATCCCAATGAAATAAGAGTGTCGGCAAAGCCAGCTCATACCAACAAACAAGGAGTCAAAACTCCATTCCCTCAGGGGGCAAATTAAAATTAGATCCCCGGGAAGGCAATCAATTCCCTGGTGGATCACCAAAAAGAGCCAGCATCCCCATATCAGCCTAGTCAGAGGCAAAACAAATGAAACCAAAAGTCTTCACTTCCGATGAAGCATCTGCCTACTCAGAGGCATTACCAGAAACTTAATAGAGTATCTGCCTGCTCAGAGGCGTCACCAAGATCAACAAATCCCCAGAGGATTCCTGCCTACCTAAGAGGTACTCATCAAAAATCCCTGACAACCAGCAAAGTCGGATGACCACTACCAAATGATCAAAAACAAAGAATCCCCAGCAAATAAGCAAGCTGGATGAGCACCAACAAAATCCCCGGCGCAGACTGAACGATCATTCCCAGAAGAAGACCAACCAAAAAACAAAGAGAGCATCTTAAAAACGCTAGGCGCATGGGCCACCTGAACAGTCAGTCGCCACTACTGTTAGAAAAGTAGGCTGAGATCAAGAGGGGGGGTGAATTGATCTTTAAAAGTTTTTCGCAAATAACAGATTATCTAATTCAAAAATTAAGATTTCAGATCTGTTCTTGAATTACAAAGCAATCAATCAATATAAATGCAGCAACAAAATTAAAAGGAGAGAAAGGTTAAGAAAGATATCACCAGTGTTTTATACTGGTTCACCCAATACCAGGGCTACGTCCAGTCTCCAGCCAAATTCCAGCTGGGTTCCACTAGATCAAATGTTTTACAGATTTACAATCCTACACTTAATCTACCACAAGAACCAAATTCCAGTTCCTGCACTCAACCTCTCACCAAGAACCAAATTCCAGTTCTTGATAACCTCTACAACCAAATTCCAGCTGCAGAGAAACCAGTGCCCAAATTCCAGGCACCAAACAATGCAAAAAGAATGTAAAGAAATGAAAAAGAAGAAATTAGAATGCTCAAACCAGTTTATGCAATTCTGCTGTAAGTGTTTCTTCTTCAAAAGAAATCAAGTTGCCTCAAGAAAGATTTTCAAATAACTTCTCAAAAACTGACGCGAATCTTTCTTGAAAAGAGTGCTAAAGTTTGCTTGATTGATTGCTCAAGGATGTGTAAAAACTGATGTTCAATGTATATTAAAAAAGTTCAAGCCAAATTGTTTTTATAGAAGATTTTCAAAACTGCTGGTTTAATCAATCTATTAAAAGATTCTTTTAATCTGTTAAAAATGCAGTTTTAATCTGTTAATACTTCTTTTAATCCATTAATACGTTCTTGATTCTTTAACAGATTTGTTTTAACTGATACGACAACGTTTATATCAATTAAAACACTTTACAAAAAATCTTCTAACTTGATTTAATCAATTATTTCGCGATTCAATTGATTGAAATACTGCAAAACTTTCTTGTAAAACTTTTCAAGTTATTTTAACTGATAAAAATAAGTTATAATCGATGAAAACGCTGTGTAGAAATTTTCTAAGTTGTTTTAATCGATTGAAATGAGATTTAATCGATTGAAAAAGTTTTGATCGGTCATAACTCAATTCTGATCGATCATAACTGATTCTGATCGGTCATAATTTCATTATGATCGATCATCCTGAACCCTTAAGTGGTTTTAATCGATTGAAACATGTTTTAATCGATTAAAATAGTTCTGATCGGTCATAACTCAATTCTGATCGATCATATCTGATTCTGATCGGTCATAATTGTATTCTGATCGATCATCCTGAACTCCAAGTGGTTTTAATCGATTAAAATCAAGTTGTATCGATTAAAATACTGTAAAAACATTTCACTTAACATTTTAAGTAATTTTAATCAGTTTTATCAAAGCTGTATCAGTTAAAAAACATGTTTAAGAAAGCTTTTGTCAAAATACTTTGTTTTTGATTGTTTAAAATATTTTTAGAGGCATTTTGCAAAATCTTTTAAGTGAAGAAACCTCATGCAGCAGAAAAGATATAATGATTATACCTAAGCATAGATGAAGACACACTAATTCATCTACTCTTTTATCTTAGTGACTTTTGTCCACTGCAAAGTTGCTTTTGACTTCATCTTTGACTTCATCAAATCAATGAGATCTTTGCCAAAGTATTTCAATAAGATCTTCATCACTTTCAGTCTCCCCCTATTTGATGAAGACAAACACCACTTTTGAAAAAAAAAACTCTGCAAAAGAAGTCACTTGATAATAAAGATTTAGTGAGTAATAAAAAATGAATTATCTTCCTATTTCTCCCCCTAAATTGTTGCTCCCCCTAAATTAATAGTTATTTTTTCCCTTTAAATTGATCAAAAGTAAAAGCAACTATTTCTCCCCCTTTTGACTTCATCAAAAAATAGGGAATAGAAGAGAAACAATGCGTAGGTATGTATTGAAAAGATTTTTGAAAATAGAAAAAATGAAAAATACGATACTTTACTCATGTAAAGATCAATCAAAGTTGATTCAAACTTATCTTCATTAACACGTTTGTAATGAATACAATTAACATGTGTAAAGATAAGGGAATCACGCTTTAGTAGCATGTTACAAGAACAACCATTAACTAAAGCCTTTAATTTTTCTTTCCAGAATAAAAATCGATTAAAAACAGGACAAAATCAATTAAAAGGTTCTTGTTTAATGATTTTAATCGATTGAAATAAAGGTTTAATCAATTAAAACAGTGAAGGACTTTGAAATATAAAACATAAGTGCATTTAATCGATTATTTCGACATTTAATCGATTAAAACAGTAAGGAAAAATGTTGTATAAATTCTTTTAATCGATTTAAAAGATTTTTTATTGAATAAAACACTCAGTTTTGAAAACTAAGAAAGATTTGATGCGAATTTATCATGCCTAATCTAGTGGATATTTTTGTAAAACTGATCAGCTAGAAGGATGTTTAACAATAATATCAACTATATCGATTAAATTTTAACTAATAGATCCATCAAAATCAGAATAAAATCTTATTTAGCTAATTTAACTGATGTAAGCTAGTTTATAACGATTTTAATCGATTGATACGAAGTTTTAATCGATTATTTTGTTATGAAAAATGTTTCCTTTAATCAATTTAATCGATTAATTCCATTTTGTATAAGCTAAAACTCTCAGGGATCTATGTTGAATTCTATCTATGCTAGTTTGATTCGAATTAAACCTACATTATATTAATTCAAAGCTAGAGAGATTGTGCCTGGTATATAACCAGTAATATTACAGACCCAAAAATTTAAAATAAGCATCAAAAGAAATAAGCAATAAAAGATGAGAAGGGACCCTTTTTATCCATAAATCTAATCATCCCAGTTCCCTTGATTCAGCTGCATATCTTCCAGCTTGGTGTAGATATCAGCAATTTGGTTGCCAAGGGATGCGAATTGATGGTTGATTTGCTGAAAGTGTTGGAATATCATCTGCATATGCTTTCTCTGATTTTCCTGCACTGCAGCCATTTGGGAAAGCATAGTTCTTTCAAACTGAGATAGAGGAGTCCCACGGTCAGGCTGCTCCATGAAAGGAATAATTTCCATGTTTTCATAGGACGCTTGACCACTTGTTGACTCTGGAACCTCTGCAGCAGCTGGAGAGGAAGGGATTTGGCCCTGATCTTCATCTTCATCTTCTTCCTCACCCTCTGACATCCCAGCATCAATTTTGGAGATCCACTCATCATCAACTTTTATATATCCCATTTTTCTTAGGGTGGAGTCGTCAATTTCATTTGATGCCTTGGGGGTTTCTATGCTTTCCCCAGAAAGATCAACTTCAAAATGTCTAAAGAAATTATTTATTAACATAGCATATGGTAATTTGAAATCTGCCAACCTTTTAGCTTTCAACATGTGATCTTTGATCACATACACCCAGTTTACCCGAACATTGTTAAAAATGCAATACATGAGGGCAAGATCTCCCTCATTAAGAATAGCATGATTACTCCCTCTTGGAGTAAGCATCCATGCCACAATAAAAGCAAGTAATCTATGTTCAAGTGCAAGTTTTCCGGCATTTAGAATTCTTACCGAATCATTTGGATCTTTAAGGCAAGACCGGAAAAACTGAATCTTGTTGAACTCAGGAATCTCAGAAATATTCCCCCTTGAAACCTTGACACCTCTGTCCTTAAGACCAGCAATTTTCTCCCAAACAGCAGGAGTAATTTCCATGTTTACTCCCTTTACCTGAGATCTGATTGTAGACCCATTCACTGTTAAGTTGGAGTAAAAAACCCGAACCAAATCAGGTTGGATGTTTCCAGTAAACTCCATGAAGGTTTTCAGCTTTTGACTTTTTAACTTTCTTCTCAGACTAGTAAATCCTTCTTCATCCAGCCATCTGAATTTGATGAATTTTGGGATAACAATTTGTTTCTGACTAAATTCAGAGATGAAGGTGTTCATTTTTCCAAGATCTCCATCAAACCAGGCTTCCAGATGGCCACCGGGATTTGCAACAGAGGAAGATTCTCCTTTCTGCCTCTTTCTTGACTTAGATCTTCTAAGCATCTTGTTGTATTTTCAGAGAATAGTTTCAGAGATGCGTATACAGGGAAGGAAGGGAGAAGAACTTTGAACCAGGAAGAGAATACTGAGAGCAATGAGCTACACAAGAGTAAACTAAAGATTCACGGATGCCAATTTTTGTGAATTGCAGTTTACTTCAGACACAACCTGCAAAAACAGCTTTAATTGCATGTCCCCTTGACTGAGGACAAAAACACAGATTTCTGACCAGTGGATGTATCATCTAAATTGCTCTTGGGAATATGTTTGACTCAGTCAAAGAAATTTTAAAAGAATTATACAGATTGTGATTACCATAAAAACTTGGGATTTTGAATTTGGTTTGCTTACCAATCTTAAATTGGATGTTATAAAACTAATTTTCAGAAACAAATCAATCGATTAACCAACTGATTAACCTATTAATTTGATCTTTTAATATTAGGTTTGAAACTGTTACAGTGAAGTAATCGATTATTTCATAAAGGAATCGATTGTTTCTTGTACATGATGAAATTAATAAAATGATAACAGAATTTAAATTGATTAAAACGAAAAGAAATCGATTAAATTTTACATCTTAGTATTTTTAGTTGATATAAGTTCTTTTTAATCGATTAAAACAGCTAAACTCAAAACCTGAGAACGTTTCAATCGATTAATTCGACATTTCAATCGATTAAAATGGTACGGACAGATTTTCTGATATCCTCTGTAAGTTATTTTAATCGATTAATATTGTTTTATATCAATTAAAACAATCAGTTTATGAAATCAGAACCTGATTCCCTGCTTTGAACTCCAAGGGATTCCCAGATTTTGTTCCTGCAAAACAAATTTAGCATGTTTCTGGTACCCTTTATAGTTACTGGGTCCAATTAGGTTATTTGAAATGAATTAATTTTTGGAATCCACTTCATTCTTACCTTTAGGAATAACATACTTTTTAATTCTACAGTATTTCACTGAATGACCTCTTTTCATGCAGTAAAAACATTTAATCACAGAGTATGATTTCCTATTTACATTTGTTTTTCTGAATTTCATCCTAGATTTAAATCCTATTCCAGATTTGTCAAAAATTAGTTTTTGAGACCCAAGTAAAACGTCAAGATTAGCTTGACCTTGTGTAAACCTTGAAACAGTTTGTGATAAAAAATCAATTTTCTTTTGTAATTCTGAACAGTTATTACAGGATTTATTACATGCACAATCAGAATTATCATGAATTAATTTTAAGAAATCACAATCAGTTTCATCTTCAAGTATTCTTTTTTCAAGAGAGTCTACTTTATTTATTAACCAATTATTTAGTCCTTTTAGCCTATCATTTTCTTTTTGTAGTTTCTTAGCCTCTTCATGCATTTCATTAAATGCTTCTTGTAATGAATCATAATTCACTAAATTTGAAGAAGAACTAGAACTTACACTGCTGGATTGAGGATTTTGACTTGCCATTAGACATAAGTTGGCTTCTTCATTATCAGAATTGTCTGTTGATGAAGTGTCATTGTCATCCCATGCTATATAGGCTCTTCTTTTGACTTTCTCTTCTTTCTTGTCATTATGTTTGTTCTTTTCTGGGCACTCCATCCTTACATGGCCCTGCTTACCACAGCCATAGCATTTAAAGTTAGAAGAATCAGTTTTTTTTCTCATACCTTTTATGTTTTTCCTTGTCTTGAATCTTTTTCTTGAGAAACTTGTTGAATTTCCTGACAAGCAGTCCAAGGTTCTCACTTTCCTCCTCTGATTCTTGATTTTTTTTCTTCAACTTTAAGTGTTATGCTTCTGCTTTTCTTCTCAGAGACTTCTTGTTCATTAAATCTGTTGATTTCCATTTCATGTTCTCTGAGTTTGCCAAATAGAGAAGTTGTTGTCATTATGGACAGATCTTTTGACTCTAAAATTGCTGTGACCTTTGGCTGCCAAGACCTGTCAAGACATTTCAAGACTTTAATATTTAATTCTTCTTTATCAAAGGTTTTACCTAGGCCCATTAGATGATTAATGATGTGAGTGAATCGCTTCTGCACATCTGCAATGCTTTCACCAGTTTGCATTTTGAACAGTTCATATTCTCTTATGAGAGTATGCTTTCTGGCTCTTTTTACATCTGTTGTCCCTTCATGAGTAACCTCAAGAACATCCCACATCTCCTTGGCAGATTTGCATTGGGATACCCTGAAAAACTCATCCATGTTAAGTGCAGAAGTAATAATATTTTTAGCAGTGCAATCATTTTGAACTTTTTTCTTTTCCTCATCATTTAGACTGGACCATTCTTTTTTTGTAATTAAAGGTCCATTAGAAATTACATCCCAAACATTTCTATCAATGGATTCAATAAAGATCTTCATCCTAATTTTCCAAAAAGGATAATCTGTTCCACAAAATAGTGGAGGTCTGTTAATAGAAGCTCCCTCAGAAAATGGTAACCTGTTTTCAGCCATGGATCGAAGAACTTGAATAACTTTCAAGAACCTCGCTCTGATGCCAATTGTTAGAAAAGTAGGCTGAGATCAAGAGGGGGGTGAATTTATCTTTAAAAGTTTTTCGCAAATAACAGATTATCTAATTCAAAAATTAAGATTTCAGATCTGTTCTTGAATTACAAAGCAATCAATCAATATAAATGCAGCAACAAAATTAAAAGGAGAGAAAGGTTAAGAAAGATATCACCAATGTTTTATACTAGTTCACCCAATACCAGGGCTACGTCCAGTCTCCAGCCACATTCCAGCTGGGTTCCACTAGATCAAATGTTTTACAGATTTACAATCCTACACTTAATCTACCACAAGAACCAAATTCCAGTTCCTGCACTCAACCTCTCACCAAGAACCAAATTCCAGTTCTTGATAACCTCTACAACCAAATTCCAGCCGCAGAGAAACCAGTGCCCAAATTCCAGGCAACAAACAATACAAAAAGAATGTAAAGAAATGAAAAAGAAGAAACTAGAATGCTCAAACCAGTTTATGCAATTCTGATGTAAGTGTTTCTTCTTCAAAAGAAATCAATATGCCTCAAGAAAGATTTTCAAATAACTTCTCAAAAACTGACGCGAATCTTTCTTGAAAAGAGTGCTAAAGTTTGCTTGATTGATTGCTCAAGGATGTGTAAAAACTGATGTTCAATGTATATTAAAAAAGTTCAAGCCAAACTGTTTTTATAGAATATTTTCAAAACTGCTGGTTTAATCAATCTGTTAAAAGATTCTTTTAATCTGTTAAATGTGCAGTTTTAATCTGTTAAAACTTCTTTGAATCCATTAATACGTTCTTGATTCTTTAACAGATTTGTTTTAACTGATACGACAACGTTTATATCAATTAAAACACTTTACAAAAAATCTTCTAAGTTGATTTAATCGATTGTTTCGCGATTCAATTGATTGAAATACTGCAAAACTTTCTTGTAAAACTTTTCAAGTTATTTTAACTGATAAAAATAAGTTTTAATCGATTAAAACGCTGTGTAGAAATTTTCTAAGTTGTTTTAATTGATTGAAACTAGATTTAATCGATTGAAAAAGTTCTTATCGGTCATAACTCAATTCTGATCGATCATAACTGATTCTGATCGGTCATAATTTCATTATGATCGATCATCCTGAACCCTTAAGTGGTTTTAATCGATTGAAACATGTTTTAATCGATTAAAATAGTTCTGATCGGTCATAACTCAATTCTGATCGATCATATCTGATTCTGATCGATCATAATTGTATTTTGATCGATCATCCTAAACTCCAAGTGGTTTTAATCGATTAAAATCAAGTTGTATCGATTAAAATACTGTAAAAACATTTCACTTAACATTTTAAGTAATTTTAATCGGTTATATCAAAGTTGTATCAATTAAAAAACATGTTTAAGAAAGCTTTTTTCAAAATACTTTGTTTTTTATTGTTTAAAATATTTTTAGAGGCATTTTGCAAAATCTTTTAAGTGAAGAAACCTCATGCAGCAGAAAAGATAAAATGATTATACCTAAGCATAGCTGAAGACACACTAATTCATCTACTCTTTTATCTTAGTGACTTTTGTCCACTGCAAAGTTGCTTTTGACTTCATCTTTGACTTCATCAAATCAATGAGATCTTTGCCAAAGTATTTCAATAAGATCTTCATCACTTTCAACTACCACCAGTCCTACGCACTGGACTGTAGCAGTCTGATGGGGGGTTCATACCCATCCAGTCCCACACAACGGACTGCGACTACCAGCCTGATGGGGGTTCATACCCATCCAGTCCCACACAACGGACTGCAACTACCAGCCTGATGGGGGGTTCATACCCATCAACCGAAGGATCGGCTACCGTCAGAAGGAGTATCCTGAGGTTCTACCACGTGTCCACCGAAGGGATCGGCTACCGTCAGAAGGAGTATCCCGGAAGTACACGAATACACACTTTTCCCCAGAGGATCAACCGCCACAAAGACGGAGCATCCAAAGGGTAACCGGGCAAGAGGGTCAACTCCTTTACCTTCCTGTCAATCTGTCTGGCACAACAGGCCAACAGCCGACTAGTCAGGTAAAGGGGGGGCAGCTATAGACCCCAAATCGAGCCCGGCCTCCCAATAAAGAGTAGAAGACCTCCTATTCGAAGATGGACGAAGCCTAAAAAGCTACTAGGAGAGACTATTAGGCCCCATACTAGGATAGGATGAATTTTCTGTACAAAAAATAAGGTTTCTTGCCTTTTTGGAACGAGACCGCCGTCTCGAAATCGAGACCGCCGTCTCGCCTCATGCAAGTGGCGAGACCGCCGTCTTGTTTGGCGAGACGGCGGTCTCACCACCTGCGAATGGCGAGACGGCGGTCTCGACCTTGTCAGACGAGAACGGCGGTCTCGACCTGTCAGACGCGAAAACCTATAAATAGGGGGCTCCATTCCCTCATTTCCACACAGTTTGCTCCTCCTTCTCTCTAGAAATCACTAGATTTTCTCTCTAGAATCCCTCCGACGCATTTCTGGAGCTTCTGAGTGTTTCTGTGAGCGTTTTTCGGCGGTTAGAGAAGTTTCCAACGCTGTGTAGAGTGAAGGGCTGCCACAAAGCACCCTCTTTTTTAAAGAATTAATAGAAAAAGCCCGCTTCGAAGGTTTTCTCTCTCTCTCTTTGCCTATTTACCGCTTTATATAAATTGTGCAATAGATATTAGGGCCATGTAGTCGTAATTTTAAAATTCCGCAAAATAAAAGGGTAAAAGCGTAATTTTCACCGATTTAAATATTTTTAAATAGCTGGCCTGTCATAGGGAACCCGAAAGGGGCGTCGTAAAGGAACTAACACTTCCTTTACACGTAACTAACTCCCTTACCCAACTCTGGTTCTAATGACCAAAGTTGGTTTTTCGAAAATCAATGCCTTTTTAACTCCTTTTCCGATGTTTCCGGTAAAAACATTGGTGGCGACTCCACAGAACCCTTCAAAATTAGTTCTTGGGTTAGCCCGGTTATTGGACAACCCAAGAACGCCCTTTCGAAAACCTCGCCCCTAGGTTCAGCCCGGTTATCGGACAACCTAAAGGCGTTGTAACCACCTACAAAAACGCAAAAATCAAGAGGGTCGAAACCATCGCGTCGCTCCGACCGCCCCTCGTTTTGGTGGCGGCGACACCTGCGAAGGGTGAGACGGCGGTCTCGTTTGGCGAGACGGCGGTCTCGATTGACGAGACGGCGGTCTCGACCCTGTCAGACGAGACGACGATCTCGACCTGTCAGGCGCGAAAACCTATAAATAGGGGGCGCCATTCCCTCATTTCCACACGGTTTCTCCTCCTTCTCTCTAGAAATCACCTAAGCTTCTCTCTCTAGAATCCCTCCGACGCATTTCCGAAGCTTCTGAGTGTTTCTGTGAGTGCTTTTCGGCGTTTCGAGAAGTTTTCGACGCTGTGTAGAGTGAAGGGCTGCCACAACGCACCCTATTTTTTTAAAAAGAATTAATAGAAAAGCCCGCTTCGAAGGTTTCTCTTTCTCTTTGCCTATTTACCGCTTTATATAAATTGTGCAATAGTTGCTAGGGCCATGTAGTCATAATTTTAAACTCAGTAGAATAAAAGGGTAAAAGCGTAATTTTCACCGGTTTAAGTATTTTTAAATAGCTGGCCTATCATAGGGAACCCGAAAGGGGCGTCGTAAAGGAACTAACACTTCCTTTACACGTAACTAACTCCCTTACCCAACTCTAGTTCTAACGACCAAAGTTAGTTTTTCGAAAACCAACGCCTTTTAATTCCTTTTCCGGTGTTTCCGGTAAAAACATCGGTGGCGACTCCACAGAACCTTTCAAAACTAGCTCTTGGATTAGCCCGGTTATCGGACAATCCAAGAGCGCCTTTTCAAAAACCTCGCCCCTAGGTTCAGCCTGGTTATCGGACAACCTAAAGGCGTTGTAATCACCAAACGCGAAAATCAAGAGGGTCGAAACCATCGCGTCGCTCCGACCGCCTCTTTTTGACGGCGGTGACACCCCCGACATATGGCGTCCAACCGTTTTTCTTCAATTAGGTTCAGCTGATCGTATCGGCTTTGGACCCATTCGACTTCTGTTAATTTTGCTTCCATAATAACTCGCAGGGAGGGTATTTCAACCTCTATTGGTAATACGACCTCCATTTCGTATACGAGGGAAAACGGGGTAGCCCCTGTGGAGGTTTGTACTGACGTTCGGTAACCGTGTAGGGCAAAGGGTAACATTTCGTGCCAGTCTTTGTAGGTTACGACCATTTTCTGGATAATTTTCTTAATATTCTTATTGGCTGCCTCTACTACACTGTTCATCTGTGGTCGGTACGGAGAAGAATTGTGGTGTTGAATTTTGAAGTCATGACATAGTTCTTCCATCATTTTATTATTGAGATTGGTCCCATTATCAGTAATGAGCCTATGAGAGATGCCATATCGACATAGAATATTTTTCTTGATGAAGGTGGTCACCATTTTCCGAGTCACATGCGCATATGACGCTGCCTCAACCCATTTGGTGAAATAGTCAATGGCCACCAAGATAAAGCGATGACCATTGGATGCTTTGGGCTCAATGGGTCCGATGACATCCATGTCCCACATAGAGAATGGCCATGGTGTATCCAAGGTATTGAGAGGTGCGGGCGACACATGGATATTATCGGCGTAGACTTGGCACTTGTGGCACTTTTTAGCATACTGGTGACAATCGGCTTCCATTGTGGACCAAAAGTATCTTGCCCTTAAAATCTTCTTTGCCATGACATGCCCAGGTGCGTGGGTCCCAAAAGTTCCTTTGTGGATTTCTCTTGTCAAGGTTTGGGCTTCTTCTTGGTCCACACACCTTAAGAGAGTGGAATCGAGACTCCTTTTGTAGAGGGTTCCTTCAATCAACGTGAACCCTACGACCCTTTTACGAATGGTTCGTTTATCATTGTCATTAATTCCTTTGGGATATTCGCCCCTCATGAGATATTGTTTGATGTCATGATACCAGGGATTTTGGTCGCGCTTGCCATTTACAACCATACAAAAAGCTTGTGTCATGAAGCTTAATTTGGATGTTGACATCTCATGTTCTTGACCCAAAGAAAACATGGATGATAGAGTGGCGAGGGCGTCAGCAAATTGATTGTCTTCTCAAGGAATATACTAGAAGGTGACACTTTCCATTCTTGAGACTAAATCTCGGATGTGCTCTAGATATGGGATTAATTTAGAGTTTCGGGTTTCCCATTCACCTTTAAGTTGATAGATGATAAGGGATGAATCACCAAAGACTTTGAGCTTAGTAACCCCATGATCTAAAGCTGCTTGGATTCCTAGTGCACACGCTTCGTATTCGGCCATGTTATTGGTACAGTCAAAATTAAGCCTGGCCGTTATGGGGATATATTTCTTTTCAGCGGATATCAGAATAGCTCCTATCCCGTGTCCGAGCATGTTTGAAGCTCCGTTGAAGAACATGGTCCATGCCTCTTCTTTGGTCTCTTCGTGTTCGATGTGCATGATATGCTCATCAGGAAAGTCATCTTGTAGAGACTGATACTCGTTTGTTGACCCATGGGCTAGATAATCCGCTAGGGGGCTACCCTTAATAGCTTTCTGGGTGACATGAATGATATCAAATTCTGAGAGGAGAACTTGCCACCTAGCTATTCTTCCAGCCAAAATGGGCTTCTCGAAGAGGTATTTGATTGGATCCATTTTGGATACCAACCATGTTGTATGCCGAGCCATATATTGTCGGAGAGGCTGAGTGACCCACACCAGTGCGCAACGGGTTTTTTCGAATGGTGTATAACGGGTTTCATAGTCTAGGAATTTCTTGCTGAGATAGTAAATGACTCGCTCTTTCTTCCTGGTTTCATCTTGTTGACCGAGCACACATCCCATGGATTCTTCGAGTATTGACAAGTATAGGATGAGAGGTCTCCCTTCAACTGGTGGTACCAATACTGGCGGATTGGTTAAACATGTTTTGATTTTATCGAATGCTTGTTGGCATTCTTCATTCCATACCGTTGGTTGATTTTTGCGCAACAGTTTAAAGATGGGTATACATTTATCCGTCAACTGCGCGATGAAACGGGCAATGTAGTTAATCCGGCCTAGAAAACCTCTGACCTCCTTTTCCGTGCTTGGTGGAGGCATTTCCAAAATTGCCTGGGTTTTATTGGGATCCACTTCAATTCCTCTTTTGCTGACAATGAACCCCAATAGTTTTCCTGAACGTACCCCGAAAGTACATTTTGTCGGGTTTAGTTTAAGTTGATACTTCCGAAGTCGGTCAAAAAGCTTTTTGAGGTATTGAATGTGGTCCATCTCATTTCTGGACTTGGCAATCATGTCATCCAAATATACCTCTATTTCCTTGTGGATCACGTCATGGAACAGTGTGACCATAACCCTTTTATAAGTAGCCCTTGCATTTTTGAGTCCAAAAGGCATTACGCGGTAGCAAAAGGTGCCCCATGGTGTAATGAAGGAGGTTTTTTCTCTGTCCTCGACGACTAGTTTAATCTGGTTATACCCCGCATATCCGTCCATGAAGGAGTAAAGTGTGTTGGTAGCGGTATGGTCTACTAGCGTGTCTATATGTGGTAGGGGAAAGTCATCTTTTGGACTTGCTCGATTGAGGTCCCTATAATCCACACATACCCTGACTTTCCCGGTCTTTTTGATGATGGGTACTATGTTGGCCAACCACTCTGGGTATTTGGAAACTACTAGGAAATTGGCGTCCAATTGTCTTTGTACCTCTTCTTTTATCATTAAGGACCAGTCGGGTTTGATTCTTCTGAGCTTTTGCTTCACGGGTCGAACCCTTCTTTCAATGGCAATCTATGCTCCACTATACTCGTGTCAAGCCTGGGCATGTCATGATAAGACCAGGCGAACACATCTATATATTCCTTTAGAAGTCGTATCAATCCCCTTTTTATGTTACTTTCTATTTGAGTGTCGATGTTTATCTTTTTCTCATCATCCCCTTCTCCCAAATTGACAGTTTCTGTCTCTTCTTGATGCGGTTGTATAATGCGTGCTTCTTTTTCTAGCATTCTTTGCATGTCCGGAGAAATGGTCTCCTGCTCACTGTCAGACTCGACCCATTCACTTTCAGTTTTCGGGTTCCACAAAGATCCATCAATCACAGACATGATGCGTTTTAGGTTCTGTTTTAGTCATAGATTTTATTATTCAATTATTTTTTAAAGAATAATAAATGAAAGAGGGAAAAGAATGAATATGATAGAATGCCTCATGTATTAAAGAAAATGAAAGTGTATGTACACGCCCTTTTAATCAAGGTTCCTGCGGCCACGGCGGGGACCGCAGGAAATACAAGAGAAAGCTTAAAAAAAGAAACCTAGGGCTGATCCTCCCAGTCCTACCTCTCTGCTACTCTGGCTTCGATAAAGGTTTGGCGTGACATCGGAAGCAAAGACATCAAAAGTTATCCACCCGGCGTCTATTAATTCTTGGACCCGATACTTAAGGGTCAAGCAGTTTTCTGTTGAGTGTCCAGGTGAAGCCGAGTGGTAATCACATTTCTCATTTGGTTTTTACCACTCGGGGTAGGGAGGCTCCAGCTGCTTTTTAGGAGGGACACAGGTTAAGAGTTTGGCCTCCAACAACTATGGCAGTAGCTTACCATAGGAAGTGGAGATTGGAGTGAACTTCCTTTCTTTCTTACGAGGCTGCCTAGCCGTTTGCGGGGCAGAAGAAGGAGTGGCAAAGTTGATTGCATGCACGACTTCGTCCTTCTTCTTGCCAGCAGGATTTCTGAATGAGACACCAGCTTGGGAAGATTGTGCTATCTTCCCACTCCTCAGTCCCTGCTCTACTCTTTCACCCATAGTGACTATGTCCGAAAAAAGGTTGGAGCTACTGGCTATTGCCTTGTCGTAGTATGCTCCCGTCAGTGAATCTATGAACATAGCTACTGTCTCCTTATCCGTCAAAGGAGGCTCTATCTTGGCTGCCATTTCCCTCCATCTCTGGGCATATGCTTTAAAAGGTTCGTCGTTCCTTTTGGTTAGAGTCCTGAGATCTGACCTGTTGGGGGTCAGATCAATGTTGTATCGGTAACGGTGAAGAAAAGCGTTAGCCAATTATTTCTAGCTCTGGACCTGCCCTCTTTCCAGCTGCATATACCAATTGAGAGTTGTGTCTGCCAGACTCTCCTGGAAGTAGTGGATCAAGAGTTTCTCATTCTCGGCGTGTGCGGCCATCTTACGACAATACATCGTAAGATGGTTCTTTGGGTAGGTCATCCCGGCATACTTGGGGAAGTCCGGGATTTTGAATTTGGGAGGGAAATGGATATTCTTCACTAGGCACATGTCCGCCACCTCCTTGACGTCAAAGTTGTGCCCCTCCACCGCCTTCAGCCTTTCCTCTAGGGCGGAGATTTGTTGTTTGGACACCTCTGGGGTGAGGATGCGTGCAGTCTTAGCATCCTTTCCATCGTAGAAGTATTCTTCTTCTTCTTCCTCTTCGTGGTGAGAGGCGTGTTCCGTTTGGGCTTCGCCCTTGTTCTGACCCTGGCGCACGACCTCCATCAGTTGAGCCACTTGCTCACGGAGGGTATTGACCTCTGCAGTGAGCTTTCGGTTTTGTTCCTCCAGGTTCTCCATTGCTCTGGCCTTTTGCACACGAGTTCGGATGGGGAGAGGACCAGCCACTTTCTAGAATACCCGAAAGGAATTTATTAATGCATGTTGAGTGTTGAACTAGCATGGATGTGTTTATGTATGAGAGATTCTGTTTAAATGATGCTAAATGCACTCTCACTTTTTATTTTCTCTCTTGGTATTTCTTTACTCATGATATGATGTAATATGGATGATACGACTTTGTCAAAATTATTTTTATAAATGTTTTGATTTTATTCATTTTGGGTTTTATTTTTTTAGCCTTTTATCTCTTCTGTCGGACTGCGTGGCTACTTAGCTTACAAAGAACCTGAAACCAGGCTTGCTAAAAGGCAGACTGTCCGAGATAAAAAATGGCTTTATGTGAAAGAATAATTAGCGTCCCTTATCTCTTCTGTCGGACTGCGTGGCTACTTAGCTTACAAAGAACTTGAAACCAGGCTAGCTAAAAGGCAGACTGTCCGAGATAAGGGTGTTTATTGCAAAAAATGTTTTTGTGATTTTTCTGTTGTTTGGTTATGCTATGCAACAGACAAATGCAACAAAAAGATGCACAAACAATTCGATCATCCATGGACAAACGAGAAGTCGTTTTAATCACGAGGTAGGGTTTTCCTGCAGAAAAGTGCTTTGGCGAAGGTAGGTTCTAACTGTTCTCACCAAGGCTAAGGCCCCCAAGGTGCCCCCATTATAGGGTCCCCACTCTCCAGACTTCTGACCATGCTTAGCACAAAGGCCATAGTTAGTCTTTGTGCCAAAAGAGGAAGGTTATCACCTTGAGTGGTGGTTTCCGATCACACTGGTGGGCACAAGGCCATCGCTACAGCGAACCGTACCTGCCACCCACTCCCTATGGATTTCTCACTTGCCCCCGGGTATAGAGGGAACTGTAGTGTGTAAGGGTTTGTGTACAGTTTGTATTTCAAACAATTGCGTAAGTATAAACAAGCAACAGTTATTAAAGCCAAGCAATAAAACATGTTATAATACAAGGTAGGGTAAAAGCGTAATTTTCTTGGTTTATTTATTTTAAGCTGGCCCATCACTAAATGGGATCAACTCTCTAGGCTTCCCCAGTGAAGTCAACATCTTTCGCCGCCATCAAAACGAGGCGGTCGGAGCGACGCGATGGTTTTGACTTTCCAATTTTCGCATTTTTATTGGTGTGGTTACAACACCTTTAGGTTGTCCGATAACCGGGATGAACCTAGGGGCGAGGTTTTCGAAAAGGCGCTCTTGGATTGTCCGATAATCGAGCTAATCCAAGAACTAATTTTTGAAGGGTTCTTCTGGAGTCGCCACCAATGTTTTTACCGGAAACATAAAAAAAGGAGTAAAAAGGCGTTGGTTTTCAAAAAACCAACTTTGGTCATTAGAACCAGAGTTGGGTAAGGGAGTTAGTTACGTGTAAGGGAAGTGTTAGTTCCCTTACGACGCCCCTTTCGGGTTCCCAATGATAGGCCAGCTATTTTAAATAATTAAACCAGTGAAAATACGCTTTTACCCTTTTATTTGCAGAATTTGAAATTATGACTACATGGCCCTAATATCTATTGTGTAATTAAAATAAAATAGTAAAAGAGAGAGGGAGAACGTAAAAACCTCCGAGGCAAGCTTTCTATTAATATTTTGAAAATTAGGTTGCTTTTTGGCAGCCCTTCACTCTTTACAATGCTGGAAAACTCTCGAAAACGCTATAGAAACTCTCAGAAACTCCGGAAATGCTTCAGAGGGATTCTAGAAAGAGAATTTGATGAAGTGACTAGAGAGAGAATGGAATAACTGTGTGAAATGAAGGCAAAAATGCGGCTATTTATAGGGATTCGCGTTTGTCAGGTCGAGACGGGCCGTCTCGTCTGGCAAGGTCGAGACGGCCGTCTCGCCACTTTTGCAAGGCGAGACGGCCGTCTCGACCCTAAAAGGGGAAAATCCTTATTTGCATGCCAAAAATCCCTCCTATCCTAGTATGGGGCCTAATAGTCTCTCCTATTGGCTTCTTAGGCTTCATACATCTTCAAATAGAAGGTCTTCTAGCCTTTATTATGTGGTCGGGCAAGATTTGGGGTCTACAGGCTTTCTTAAATGCATGTGCCTTTTTTAATTTCTTTATGCATGCAGGCTTTCTTGTTATCTACTGGGGTTGAAGAGATTTTCTTTTTTTACTCTTTTTTGGCGATCCACCAAGGAGTTCGTTGGCTTCCTGGGATCCAACTTTGATTTGATTTTTATGACGGAGTCTTGGCTCCTGGCTTTGTGAAACTTTTTATTGAATTGGAGGATGGGAATTTTCTTATTTTCCTCGTTTTGTAGATTTTTCTGAGATGCTCTAATTGGAGATTTTTATTTGGCCTTTTTTCGTGGCCTCTATTGGGGAATGAAAGGTTTTTCTTTTCTTTCTTTTTGTTGAACCCCTAGGGATATGGAGATTTTGACTCTTTATCCTTTTTGGTTGATCTTTATGTAGTCCTCATTCTCCTTTGGGGAAGTAGCGGAGATTTTGGATGAACGTACTCGATGACTCATGTGGTGATGAAGTTGAGTCGTGAGGTAATCTTTTTGTTTTGCCTCTGGAGTAGGCAAGGATCCGCTTGGGGATGATCAAGCCTTTCCATTGGCTTTTCTATATTGATGGCTTCCTTTTTATTGAGTGGAAGGATGGTGGTTGAAGCTTCAAATGACTATGTTTGACGACTCATGTGGTGATGCTGACTCGTGGAGTAAGTTTTGTTTTGTCTCTGGAGTAGGCAAGGACCCGTTTGGGGATCATTGAGCCTTTCTGTTAGCCTCTTTCCGGTGCACCTTCGTTTATTGGGGTAGAAGGGAATGGTTGGAGCTATTTTTCTTGAAGCTCTTTATTCTACTGGAGTGGTTTTATTTCGCCTTCTCTTTCTTGAGGGAATTTTCAAATGGAGACTGGATTTTGGCGCCTCCTGTTTTCAATCACAAGTATGGAGCCTAGCCTCCTTATATGCATGTTTATTATTCTTATTTTAAAGAAAATTATTTTTTCTTGATTTGACAAAGTCGTTTTGTGCAACTACTTTGTGTGTGGATGTTCTAGATGCAATCTATTTATTTATTTATTTTTGATGCATTTAGAAAGTGACGGGCCTTCTCCCGTCGACTTCTTATGAATACGCTGATGGGCTCCTCTTTTATTCATCTCTTGGTTTTAGCCCTATCTTTTGCCTAGACCGCCCTTTACGGGTTTTCGATCTAGCGGGCTGCCTTGATTTTTGCCTAAAATATCTTAGGGGGCTTTTGCCTTATTTTTTGCCTAGACCGTTCTTTTGGGGTTTCCGATCTAGCAGGCTACACTAATTTTTACCTAAGAATATCCTAGCAGGCATTTATTCTTTTATGATTTTTTTTATGCTTCCTTTTTTTTAGATGCATGCTTGATCTTTGATTAAAGGTCTTTGCGCATATTTATGATTTATCAATAAAGAGGTATTTCCATAATATTTGGTCAAGAGAAAGGAATAAAAGGGATTTTTATTGATAAATGAGCAAAACTTTATTTCTTTTGTAGAAGGATTTCAAGGGTATTTAGAAGAATGGTTGGTTAGGGTTGGCCATACTGTATAGGCTTAAGCAGTCATGTCTATGATATCTGCCCCCCTGGTTCTCCTAATTGCTTCAGTTGAGATGCTTGAGCTCAGAGTGAAGACTATGCAGACTGCTTGCTTCTGGAAGAATGTTACCTTAGCCGCCTTTCGGTTTTCGACTGAGGTAACCATTGCTCTTTATTATTATTATTTTTTTTACCTCTGCTTTTTGCCTAGGAAGTATCCTAGCGAGGGATGTAGACCCTATTTTTTACCCAGGGATGCCCTTTGCGGGTTTTCATTCCTGACGGGTCTTGAGCAATGTCTTCAAGCATAATACTTCTTTACCGCATCAGAATTGATTGGGTGTCGAAGTTCTTCTCCCTCCATATCAGTGAGGATAAGTGCTCCTCCTGAGAAAGCTCATTTGACCACAAAGGGTCCTTCATTTGCTGCCCATTTTTCAATTTTATTCTTCTGGACCGAAAGCAACTTATTTACCATTAAATCCTTCTTATGGTAAATATGAGGGTTGACCTTTTTTCGTAAGCCTTTTTTATTTTCCTTTGATAGGCTTGCTCACGACATTTAACATTCATCCATTTTTTTCTTCAATAAGGTTTAGTTGGTCATATCGACTTTGAACCCGTTCAGCTTCTATTAATTTTGCTTCCATCATCCTTGTGCTTTTGTCAACATGATTAGCTGTACCGATTTGCCGTCTCGGATTTTTGCTATAACCGAAGAGTAATCATTTTGAAAGTAGAGCAACTGCCATGTTAATGCCCCTCTTCCTTTCCTTAGGGATTTCAATCCTCCTATTGATCACTATATTTCCACATTTCCCACTCAATTACTTGAATGCTTTATGGTGAATGGTCAAGAGAAGAGAAAGAAAGGGATTTATTGCAAAGGCTTGTGTTTTAGTGAGATTTTTTTTTTGAAATAATAGTTTCTGTAAGAATGGCTAGCCAAGGTTGGTCGGTGTTTAGGCTAGTTTAAACAAACGTTTTGTTTTAATGAGGTGGCATCTTCAACTGATTACTTTATGGCGCCTATTTGTGACTGATTAACTTTCTTAGTATGCCCTTTTGGGTTTTCAACCTAGGATTTTTCCCTTTTATCTTTTTGTCTTGGCCTTTGACCTTGACAGGCTTCTTTTAATAATAATTTCTTTTCTCAAAACATTATCGATACACGATTTTCTTATTTGTGTCTCTAGCTAATCAATCATGTTAACTTTGGCTTCATTTTGTCTATGTATTTTGGAACAAAATGTTTGTCTAAACATGGTTATTTATGGGGTATAGATATGATTAGCAAGAAAAGAAGCAGATAGTAAGAATAAAATTCTTTTGTAATTCAAAGGGAAATGTGTGCCCTAAAGATGCTCGGGGGTCGCGCACACCCCGAGGAGTGATCTCTAATAGTCATTGGGTTTACATCCCTTAAAATCGGAAGAAGGATATCTAATGACTAATGCTACCCTTGACGTTAATATCCCTCCTTTTCGGAAGATCGTTTTTAAGGTATGGAGGGGAGACTTCTCTTTTCTTTGTACGACTTGATATTTTGTAGGTCGTACTTTAAAGGATTATCCTTAAAATCTGGTGGCTCTCTTATTCCTTGAGCATCCTTTCCAAGCCCTTGTCTTGGGCTGTATCCATATCTCTTCATTATATGGGCCACTTTCATATTACTAGGAAGTCTTTCCATATTTTCAAATGTCCTCTTCAGCCGTATCCATTTAAGGTATGGTGGACGGCTCGCTGATTCGAATGTAGTCTTTAGCTTGAACCATGATCAACTTGTCGCCTACCATGAATTTGATTTTTTTTGGTGGAGCATTGAAGAAACTGCCCTAGCACCGTGAATCCAAGGTCTACTTAATCTTCCCCTTGGATTCTTTTTTCTTTTTCGTCTTCGGTTTCTTTATTTTTCCTTTGTTTTTAGGAGCATTATCTTGTAGCTCCTTGGGTGAATAAATTATTTTGCTTCTCGTCCTGCCCCCAATGTCGGCTATATTGGAGACATCTTCATTGATGGACAATTCTTCTGTGCATATCCACAGTACAGCTTTATCTGATGTATAAGGGAAAGGACGAAGCATGAATAAACGCAAAGGTGTTATTGCCCATTCCCTGTCATTATCAATTTGGGTACTAATATTTACTTCTTTCTTATTATCTCTTTGTCCCAAATCGATGGCCTAAGTTTTTTCTTGATGGGGCTGTATCAAATGAGCTTATTTTTCCAACAGTCTTTGCATGTCCGGGGAAATGGTCCCCTCCTCACTGTCTGACTCAATCCATTCACCTTTGGCTTTCAGATCCCGCAGAGAGTTTTCAATCACAGACATGACTGTTTATTTGGGTTTAGATTTTATTTAGTTATTTTGGAATGAGAGAGAAAAGAATGAGAAGAATATGAATATTATGAAAAATGCCTTGTTGTATTGATGAAAAGAGAAATATATACAGAGCCCCTTTAATCAAAAGATCTTGCGACCATGGGCAAAGACCGCGAGAGATGCATCGGAAGCTTTTTATTATTATTTTTTATTTCTTTTAACCAAAAGATGCACAAAATGGGAAGCCCTAGTTAGCTGGTCTTCTCTACCCAGGCTCACTATTCTGGTTGTGACAGAGGCATGTCATCCACCTAAGGGTCGGGAGCATTGAAAGTAATCCACCCGGCATTCAACAATTCTTGAACCTTATATTTCAAGGCCATGCAATTCTCCACAGAATGCCCAGGAGCGCCTGAATGGTAATCGCAGTTCTCATTAGGTTTGTACCATTCTGGGTAGGGTGGATTCATTTTCTTTGGAGGGACATATGCTAGGAGATTGTCCTTTATTAATTTTGGCAGCAGACTTCCATAGGAGGTTGGAATGGGAGTGAATTTCTTCTCTTGTCTGTGTGACTACCTAGATGGTTGTGAAGAGGAAGAAAGGGTAGTGAGGTTAATGACATTTACGCTCCCTTCTTTCTTCTTGCCGAAGGACTTCTTGAATGATGCGTGGGATTTCTTAAACTTGGGAGGGGATTGAGTATTTTCGACATCGGTTACCTCCTTTAAATCAAAGTTGTGTCCCTCTAATGCCCTTAATTTCTCCTCTAGGGCAAAAATTTGTTGATTGGAAACCTCATTGTGGAGGCATTGTCGGTGCATTACTTCCATTAAATACGCCATCTGCTCTTTTACGTAGTTAAGCTCAATGGTGAGCCTATTGTTTTGTTTCTCTAACTGCTCCTTTATGGCATTAAGCTCAGTGGAGAGCATATGGTTCTGCTCCTCTAATTGCTCCATCCTCTTAACTTTTGCGCGTGAGTGGGGACAGGAAGAAGACCAACCACTTTCTAAATGATTTAAAGATTTTTATTATTTTTTTTATTATTATGAATTATCAGTGTGGGATAGATATGCCTTAGACCATAGCTTTGGTGTTTTCCTAAAAGCTTATGTTTTAGGGAGTACCATACCCACCTTGGTGTGATAGTTCCCTTTTTTCAAAGGTTGTCATCATACCTAAGCGCACTTATCTCTTCTAGGAAGATTATAAACACACTTGGGTCTCTTTCGCTATTGTCTAAGGATATCTAATACATCCTAGAATGAATATGTTTATGTATGAGAAATTTTATTATGATGATGTTTATGCATACTTTTCTTAGTGCATATATTTTCTCTCTTAATTTTACTACTTATTGGATGATGTGGTATGAATGATACGACTTTGCCAAAAATCTTTTTATTGTGAAAGGTATTTTTCTTGCTTTAAATTGTTTATATACGTTTTTTTTATAACCCTTTATCTCTTCTGTCGGTCAACGTGGCTACTTAGCTTACAAAGAACCTGAAACCAGGCTAGCTTAACTGAAGACTATCCGAGATAAAATTGGTTTATTCTTATCACTTTTATGGTTTTTTGGATTTTTACTATTTTTGTCTATTGTATGATTACCCTATGCTAATGCATCAATACAAATGCAACAAACGAATGCACACACAATTCATTCATCCACCAGCAGAGCCATGCTAATTTTGAGGTAGGGTTTTCCTACAGAAACGTGCTTGGTTTAGGCGGTTCTAAACTGTTCTCATCAAGGCCAAAGGTCCCCACGGTGCCCCCATTATAGGGACCTCTCAATCTCTCAGTCCTCGGGTCATGCACGGAACTCCGTGTCGACATCCTTGGACCAAAAGAAGAGAGTTATCACCTTGAGTTGGTGGTTTTCTGACAACGGTTGTAGCCCCGTGTGCCAACAAGCCGGTCGTATCTGCCACCCACTCCCTATAGGTATTCACTCTTGCCCCCGGGTATAGAGGGACTGTGTGCAAGGGTTTTTGTGTGCAGTTTATATTTCAGACAATTTGCAGAAATTAATCATACATCAGTTATTAAAGCCATACAATAAAACATACAAAGAAGGGTAAATGCGTAATTTCAAATCTTTACTTAGTTTGAATTTATTCGTCACTAAATGGGATCAACTCTCTAGCTTCCTGTAGACCCCAAATCTTGTCCAGCCTCCAAATAAAGATCAGAAGACCTCCTATTCGAAGATGTAAGAAGCCTAACAAGCCATTAGGAGAGACTATTAGGCCCCATACTAGGATAGGAGGGATTTTTTGTACAAAAAATAAGTTTTCTCACCTTTTTGGGACGAGACCGCCGTCTCGCCACCTGCAAATGGCGAGACAGCGGTCTCACTTTCCCAGAGGGCGGTCTCACCATCTGCGAATGACAAGACGGCGGTCTCACTTGACGAGACGGCGGTCTCACTTGACGAGACGGCGGTCTCTCCATTTTGGCAGGGCGAGACGGCAGTCTCGACCCTGTCAGATGAGAACGGCGGTCTCGCCACTGACAGGCACGAAAACCTATAAATAGGGGTCCTCCCCCCGTCATTTCCACACACCACAAGCTTTAGCTCTCCCTTCTCTCTAAAAACTTCTCTCTAGAATCCCTCCGACGCATTTCTGGAGCTTCTGAGTGCCTTTGTGAGCGTTTTTTCGGCATCTAGAAGAGTTTCCAGCGTCGTGTAGAGTGAAGGGCTGCCAAAAAGCACCCATTTATTTTAAAGAAATAAAAAGAAAAGCTTGCTTTGGAGGTTTAAACTCTTCCTCTCCCCTTTTATCGCTTTAAATTTAAATTACGCAATAGATTAGGGCCATGTAGTCATACTTTTAAATTCCGCATAATAAAAAGGGCAAAAGCGTATTTTTTCGGTTTATTTATTAACAAAAAGTTGGCCTATCATAGGGAACCCGAAAGGGGCATAGTAAAGGAACTAACACTTCCTTTACACGTAACTAACTCCCTTACCCAACTCTGGTTCTAATGACCAAAGTTGGTTTTTGAAAACCAACGCCTTTTAAATCCTTTTCCGATGTTTCCGGTAAAAACATCGGTGGCGACTCCACAGAACCCCATAAAAATTAGTCCTTGGGTTAGCCCGGTTATCGGACAACCCAAGGATGCCTTTTCGAAAACCTTGCCCCTAGGTTAGCCCGGTTATCGGACAACCTAAAGGCATTGTAACCACCCATAAAAAAATGCGAAAATCAAGAGGGTCGAAAAACCATCGCGTCGCTCCGACCGCCATCTTTTCGACGGCGGCGACACTTCCCCAGTGGAGTCGCCATTTGTCGCCGTCGTCCGTTCCGACGTCTAGGGACATCTCGAACGTTTATGCGAGCGGTCGCGAAAAGATGGTTTAGACTCGCATTTTAGTTCAAAATGTGTTCATTGCTTCCGAGGTGCTCAACAACTGAACTATCCTCTAATAAAAGCAATGTTTTCGCAAAAAGGGTTCTTATGGAGTCGCCACCAATGTTTTGACCATAAACATTGGAAAAGGATAAAAAGGCGTTGATTTAAAGAAAAACCAAACTTGGCCATTATAACCAGTGTTGGGTAAGGGAGTTAGTTACGTGTGGGGAAGGTGTTAGCACCCCTCAACGCCCCTTTCGGGTTCCCTATGACTAGATTAATTCATTAAGTAAAGATTACAAGAAATTACGCTATTACCCTATTTTATTTATATAATATTTTAAAAATGGCTATCTACATGATTTTATTTTCTATTGCATACATAAAGCAATAAATAAAGCAATAAAGGAGAAGAGAAGTGAAAAGAACCTTCGTAGCAAGCTTTGTATTGCAAATATTTAACTGTGAGGATGCATTTTGGCAATCCCCCGCTCTACAAAGACTCTCCTCCCCAATTACAGGACAGACTCTACTATAATTCTAAGAAGAATCAAATGCTGGAAGAATATTCCTTAACCGATTGTTACCTTTTTAGGCAATCGGAGAGTTCATTCGAAAGAGGGAGAGAAGACAAGTGTCTGGAGTGTGAAAAACGCTCAAATGAGCTTCCTATTTATAGTTTTTTCAGCCTGGCAGCTCGGGATGGCCATCTGGGGTGCAGAAAATAGGGATGACCATCTGCAGAGGCCGGGACGGCCATCTGGGATCTGGGACGACCGTCCCAAGTGACAAAACTGGTTGGGACGACCATCTGGCATGTGGGACGGCTGTCTGGGCTGACTGGGACGACCATCCCGACTTCTGGGACGACCATCTCGACTGTTTTGGCCAGATTTTGTTTTTTGGGACTCCCGGCAAGCTTTCCTTTCTTTATTCGGAAGTCGATTGATGCTGATAGACGTCTACCGAAGCTTTATCTTCAGATAGAAAGTCTTCTTAGCCTTTATTGAGTGGCCGGACAAAATTAGGGGTCTACAAGGAGGGGAACACACCCTCCTTTTATAGGGATTCGTGTCTGGCAAGGTCGAGACTACCGTCTTGCCAAGTGGGACGGTCGTCTCGCCCTTAAAAAATGGCGAGAAGGTCGTCTGGCCAAACGAGACGGCGGCCTCGCCTTGGCGAGTGGCGAGAAGGCCGTCTCGCCAAACGAGACGGCAGTCTCGCCCTCTGCCGATGGTGAGATAGCGGTCTCGGCCTTCCAAGTGGAATTCTATTGAATTATTGGCAAGCGTACCAA
>OY731408.1:3107923-3124795 GCA_963425845.1 Sphenostylis stenocarpa
TGTTATTCTTAAAAATAAAAAATAAAAATAAAATAAAAAAAAGGTGTAAAGGAAAAGGAAAAGCAAAGCTTAAAAATTGGCAAAGCCAAAAAGGATACATGCAAAAGCATGAGAAAAGAAAAAAAATAAAAAAGAAAAAGTCAAAAGGGGGAATAATAACTTGTGAGATTATTAATTCACTATCATTGTGTTTCGAGACAAAAGCATGAAGTTCAAAACCTGACTTGAGGAAATGTTAAATAAGAAACATTCATATGATTTGAATTTCTCAAATATTTTTGTATATCCCAAAAAACCAATGAATTCCTTCTTAGCTCAAGCCCCATTACAAGCCTCAAAAGACCTTTTGATTTAAGTCTTGCTTAACAAATATTGATTGCTTGAAGATGATTATCAATATTGAATTGTCTAAATGAAGTGATTGAATGAGATAAACACTTACCTGTGAGAATTAGAGATGATTATATATAACTCTTTTAAAGAGATCATGCTTCTTTGAGGATAGTTGAGGACTAATTATTATTTGTTGGTTTACGTAACTTGAATGCTTATGTGTTCTATTTTCATTTGGAATTGTGAGCATCACATCGGAAAAATTGTTTATGTTGTGGTTCGGAAGAGAAAGTGATAATAGGTGATGATTTTGTTTTGGAAAAACTAATTTGCTTGGGACAAGCAAGATTCTAGGTTGGGGGAGTTGTTAAGTGGTAAAAAGTTTATATAATTATACCTTGAATTGTTATTAAACCACTTAAATGATGCTAATTCTAATATATTTTTCTCCCAATATAGGATGAATTCAAGAATACCTTGATACAAGAGTAAGGAGCATAATTGACAATAGAATTGGAGTAAAACTGGAAGAAGGAAGAAGATTTTCAGCATGGAAGTCGCTCGAACGGGATGAATTCTCGCTTGAGCGAATTTTAGTTATTCTTCTCTAGAGTTCACTCGCTCAAGCGACAAAAGATTCGCTTGAGCGAATATCGGTTATTCTTCTCTCGGAAGTCGGTCGCTCAAGCACGGGAAAATTCGCTTGAGCGAATGTTAGTTATTCTTCCCTGGAGTTCATTTGCTCAAGCGAGCGTTTTGTCGCTTGAGCGAAAACAGCTACTTTCACTTGAGCGAAAGTTCTCGCTCGAGCGAAAGACGAGAAGCCCAAAAGCTCAAATTTTTCCAATAAAAATAGAATATGTGTTTTGAGAAAAGCAAGCGGTTTTGGAGGAGAAGAGGCACTGACATCTGCTAGGGTTTGGTCCAATCTTCATCAATTCTTCACTTCTTCCACATTTGGAGCATTGTAATGGCCAACATGAGTGGCTAACTTCATTCTCTTAGGATTCGATTGCACTTCCTTTGAACTCTTTTGTATCATGGTGATATTTTGAGATATTAATCTATGTTTTGATGTTATTATTCTTATCATGTGTGCTTTGGAATGATTTATTCTTGATGTTTGAGGTATGATTGGAAAATATATCTTGAACCCTAGATCGCGATAAGAATATTTGTTACGTTATTTTCCAGGAATGGAATGAATGTATCAATTGCTTAACACCCTAAACCTAATGCTTGGAAAATCTCTTAATTGTGTGAGGAATCAACATTTATTAGGTTTTCTTATGAATTTCATGTGTGAGGAATCAACATGGATGATTTGAGTAGGTGACATCAACATTGTTAGGTTAATTGACGTTCTTAATTGACATAGCCATTACAAAAGAGGGATAATGAAGGAAACCAATCCTAAGTACCTTTAATTGATATTTTCTCAACAATTTACAGTTCTTTGTTATTTAATTTCAATTCAACTCTTATTGCAAAACCCAATATGTTTTAATCCACTTAGTAAGCATAATTGGGAATTTCCATTGAAACTGTTCCTCGTGGGATCGACTTTTATTTAATCGAAATACTATACTGCAATTGATAATTTTGGTACGCTTGCCAATAATTCAACAATAAACACTGAAAACATGAAGAAAGGAAAAGAAAATTCAAAGTGGTGTGAATGATAACTAGTGAAATTTTTAACTCACTATCATTATGTTAGAAGCAAAAGCATGAAGTTTGCAACTTGACTTGAGGAAATGATAAACAAGAATCATTCATTTAATTTCAATTTCTCAAATACTTTTGTATATCATAGAAAAACCAATAAACTCCTTGATAGCCCAACCCCATTACAAGCCTCAAAAGACCTTTTGATTCAAGTTTTGCTTAAAAAATGTTGATTACTTGAATATGATTATCAATATTGGAATATCTAAATGAAGTGTTTGAATGAGATAAATACTTACCCGTGAGAGTTAGAGATGATTATATATCACTCTATTTGAGAGATCATGCTTCTCTAAGGATAATTGATGATTAATTATCCTTTGTTAGTTTCTATAACTTTAATGCTTATGTATGATATTTACATTTGGAGTTGTGAGCATCGCATCCGGAAGAAAAGTTATTTTTATATTGAGGTTCTAGAAGAAAAAGTGATAATAGGTGATGATTTTTGTTTTTGGAAAAAGTACTTTGCTTGGGGGCAAGCAAGATTCTAGGTTCGAGGGAGTTGTTAAGTGGAAAAAGTTGATGTAATTATGCTTTGAATTGTTATTTAACTACTTAAATTATGTTGATTCTAATATATTTTTCTCCCAATGTAGGATGAATTTACGAGTACCTGGTTACAAGAGAAAGGATCATAATTCTCAAGTTAATTGAAGAATTTGGAAAAAAAGGAAGAAGATTTTCGACCTAAGATTCGCTCGAGCGAGATAGACGCTCGCTTGAGCAAAAATACGTTAAACCTATCTAGAAGGCGATCGCTCGAGCGAGGTAAACGCTCACTTGAGTGAAAATATGTTAAAGCTCTTAGGAATTCATTTGCTCAAGCGAGCAAATTCTCGCTTGAGCGAAAATCATCATTACTCGCTTAAGTGAAAGTATTTGCTTGAGCGAAGGACGCAGGATTTTTCTATAAAATAGATAAGATGTGTTTTGACAAGGGATGTTTTTGGGGTTTTGAGAAGAAAGGCGCGGCAACTAGTTGAGTTTTCGTCCAATCTTCAATTCATCTTCAATTCTTCTTCATTTGGATCATTGTAATGGCCATCATGAGTGGTTAACTTCATTCTTTTAGGATTAGGTGCACTTCCTTTGAACTCTTTTGTATCTTGGTGATATTTTGAGATATTAATCTATGTTCTTGATGTTGATATTCTTGTCATTTGTGCTCTTTAATGTTTATCTTTGATGTTTTGAGATGTGTTGGAAAATATATCTTGAAACCCTATATCGAGTTAAGAATATTTGCTATGTTAATCTCTAGGAATGGTAATGGATGTATCAATCGCCTAACACCCTAAACTTAATGTCTGGGAAATCTATTAAATGTATGAGGAATCGACATTTATTAGATTTTCTTATGAATTTCATGATGTGAGAAATCAATGTGAATGATTTAAGTAGGTGGCATCAACATTGATAGGTTAATTGTTGTTCTTAATTTGACATAGCCATTATACAAAAGAGGGAAAATGAATGAAATCAATCCTAAGTTTTTTTATTTTATATTTTCTAAAAACATTTTACAGCTTATTTGCCATTTATTTTCAACCTCAATCTTTATGAAAAACCAGTTTTGTTTTAATCCACTTAGTAAGCTTACGATTTGGAATTTCCAGATCAAACCATTCCTTGAGGGATCGACTTTTATTTAATCGAAATACTATACTGCGATTGATAATATTGGTACGCTTGTCAATTATTCAACAACATTTATTGGTAATTTGATAACAAAATTTTAAAATTTCTAACACTAAGGTGATGAGGAAGAAGATTTGAGGGGCTTTAAGACTTTCTTGACACGAGAGCATATCTTTGAAAAGTATCAAGATGAACCTCTCGGTCTAAAGTATCGGATTAGTGAGGAGGAGTGGTTACAATGTTGTATCGATCGATTAGACCCCTTTTGGTAGGTTAGTTCTTAGTCATTTTTACCTTAATAATACCTAATATACTACTACTCTAATTTTCTTATTTACATTGCAGGATATAAGATTAGCGCGCCAGGAATGTCAAAAGTTGAATGATGCACCCCATCTATTGTCGTGGGGAGGGTATGCATTGTTAGAGCAGACTGTCTCATGAAAGCCATAGTAGAGTCGAGTAGGAGTTGAGTTTGCCGACCGTGCATCTCCCCCCCTCCCCCCACTATGAGATGTGGAAGACAACTCAAACAAGATCTGATTGACAAATGAGTTATGAGTTTGCACAAATCATTGTTGAGAAAATCAAAAGTTATAATGTCAATTTCAATTGATTCCTACATTAGTTAGTGTGTAACTTACTTATTGTTAATGTGTTGCAGGATGATTTAGTTGACCGGGCAACCTAAAGATCATTTATTCCCCATGGTCGAGATGACATTTAGTTGACCACCATCACGAAGGACCACCGTCGACTCTTACGACCGAAGGTCTTGTATAAAATGGAGATGTAATTTAAAGAAAATCTAAATCAAGAACGATAGTCCTTGCAAGTAAGAATTTGATAAGAAACTTAAATCTATTGCCTACTCTCAACGAATGCACTCAAGGAGCACCTCATACATTTTAAGATGATTTTGTTCAAGTCAACACTAAAGAGAGTTGTGTTGTCGCTTCGGATCCCTCAAGATAATATACTCACATTGAAGCACCACAACAAAGTGTGAGTTATATGTTGACCCTCACATCTAGTGGTTGTTAGTCGAGTTTTTTAAGGTGGCTTCTCTATCCATGGTGTCCCTCTACAAGCGGAATGGACGCAGGTAGTAATTGATGAAGTTCATGATGTTGATGCTCTAGTGTCTTTTCCTAATGAAGAGATTCAACTAGTGGGGTAGGCAAGCGGCACATTCTTGGTTTGACCAAGACGTTTGATAATGTCACTCCCATCATGGATCAAGGTAATATATATATTGTGTATTTTCTCTTCTTATAATTATATGAATGTTTAATTAATTGTTATCATTTGTTTAGGAGTTTATTTGTCGTGGTAAGCATAAGAGACAACTTGTTATTGATGAGAACATCACGGAATCTAAGGATATCTCATATCTATGTTGTTGACAATTTATTACCATGGTTGAGGAAAAGACCATGTCAAATACAGTGGGAGACCATAGTGTTTGGAATTGATAATTCATTTGTTCCACTGTACATTTCCATGTCCGACGCATTAGAAATTATTGGGGAAAACTCGCATGTTAAACATTTTCATCATACAATTGTGGGTCATGTAAGTCATTTTCATTTATATTTCCAATATTATAATAAATATATTTAACTTGTAATTTATTATGTTAAGTACATTGACAAATTGAGTGTGGAGTAAGAAAATTTTGAAATATATGGATTTATTGAGTTTCAATCCATCCAAATATTTGGAAATATAAAGGTCTGAATCCAAGCAATATAAACATGGACGAATGACTCAAAAAGTGTTGAATATTTATTTGGCAAGAGTACTAAAATTATCAATTGCAGTATAGTATTTCGATTAAATAAAAGTTGATCCCACGAGGAACGGTTTTAATGGAAATTCCAAATCATATGCATACTAAGTATATTGAAAAAAATTTGGGTTTTCATAAAGATTTGGATTGAAATTAAATGGTAAAGAACGATAGACGATATTTAGAAAAGATTAAATTAAAGAACTTAGGATTGACTTCCTTCCTTTTCTCTCTTTTGCATAATGGCTAGGTCAAATTAAGAATATCAATTAACCTAACAATGTTGATGTCACCTACTCAAATCATTCACTTTGATTCCTCGCATGTGAAATTCATAAGAAAACCCGATAAATGCTTATTCCTCACATACCTAAAAGATTTTCCAGCATTAGGTTTAGGGTGTTAAGCACTTGATACATTCATTCCATTCCTGGAAATTAACGTAGCAAATATTCTTACCTGATCTAGGGTTTCAAGATATATTTTCCAATCATATCCCAAACATCAAGAATAAATCATTCCAAAGCACAAAAGACAAGAATAATAATATCAAAATATAGATTAATATCTCAAAATATCACCATGATACAAAAGAATTCCAAGGAAGTGCACTCAATCCTAAGAGAATGAAGTTAGTCACTCATGGTGGCTATTACAATGCTCTAAACGAGAAAGAATTGAAGAATCCTTGAAGAACAATAGCAGTCGCGCCTCTTCTCCAAAAACCTAAAATTCATCTCAAAACGCGTCTTATCTTTTTATAGGAAAATTTGGGTCGAGCCTCGCATCATTCGTTTACTCAAGCGTTCTTCTTTCTTTTAATTTTTTCTTCAATTACTTCACAATTATGATCTTTGCTCTTGTATCCTGGTATTATGAAAATTCATCCTACATTGGGAGAAAAATATATTAGAATCACTATAATTTAAGTGGTTATATCACAATTAAGAGCATAATTACATCAACTTTTACCACTTAACGAAAGACATATGCACTTGACTTCATTCATTGAAGGGTTAATATTTTAACTTGTATTTTTTCATCATGTTAATTTTATTACTAATTTTTATGTCATATATTGTAGGTCTCATTGGTAGTTAATTGTAATCATGTCTAGGGATTACATTGTGGTGTGTTTTTTTCATTGCATCGAAAACCAAGTCAAGAAATAAAAAGTCTATTACAAGTGGTAACTTTATATTTTTTTTATTAATTATGTTTTGAAATTCTAAATATATATTGAATAATATCTAACTTTATTTCAATTAGAATCGTTTCGCAACTACTATTGTAAGTGGAAGACCCGAAACAAAGAATTTTCAATTCATTTATCCTAAGATTAGAAACTTATTTATATAAACAAACACCATAGTTATTGTTCATATTTAAATTTTGAAAATAACATTATGTTTTGTTTCTTAATTTAGTGTAATAAGTGTCGCCGTCGTCCCTTTTCGACGTCCTTGGACGTCTGGAAATGTTTATGCGGCGGTCGCGAAAAGATGGTTTAGACTCGCGTATTTGTTTTAAAATGTGTTCATTGCTTCCGAGGTGTTTGACAATTGAATTATCCTCTAATAAAAGCAAGGTTTTCGAAAAGGGGTTCTTATGGAGTCGCCACCAATATTTTGACCGTAAACATTGGAAAAGGAAAAACAAAGGCGTTGATTTTATAAAAAAAAAAAACTTGGCAGTTATAACCGAGTTGGGTAAGGGAGTTAGTTACGTGTGGGGAAGGTGTTAGCACCCCACAACGCCCCTTTCGGGTTCCCTATGACGGATTAATTCACTAAGTGAAGATTATGAGAAATTACGCGATTACCCTATTTTATTGCATAATATTGAAATGACTATCTACATAATTTTATATAAATAAAGCTAAATAAAGCAATAAAAGAGATATTAAAATGGCTATCTACATGATTTTATTCTACATGACATAATAAATAAAATAAAACAATAAATAAAGCAATAAAAGAGAAGGGAATTGAAAAGAACCTCCGTAGCAAGCTTTATATTGAGAATCTCGAACTATGAGGTCTGCGTTTGGCAACCCCTCTCTCTATACGTACTCTCCTCACCAATACAAGATCGACTCCACTAAAAATTTAAAGAAGAATTAAATGCCTGAATATAATTCCTTAACCGATTGTTACCTATTTAAGGCAATCTGAAAGATCATTCGAGAGAGGGAGAGAAGTAGACAAGTGCTCCGAGTGTTTCGAGCTCTTCCGGAGTGTCCGTGGGGTTCAAAAGTGGCAAATGAGCCTCCTATTTATAGTTTTCGCAGTTGGCGCACTTTGGGACCACCGTCTGGGTTGGGACGGTCGTCCGGACCGGGACGACCGTCCCAAATGGCAAATTTACACGCAGTGGGACCACCGGAGTCCGGACGGCCGTCCCACTTAAATTGGGTTTGGGACGGCCGTCCCAACCTCGGGACGGTGGTCTCGGCCTGTTTTGTCCAGTCTTCGCGTTCGGGACCCCGGGAATCTTTCCTTGCCGTTTTCGGACTTGGATTGATGCCGATATATGTCCGTTGAAGCTTTATCTTCATATAGGAAGTCTTCTTGGCCTTCATTAAGATGTCTGGCGAGCTTTGTCTTTGTGTAGGAAGTCTCTTTTGGCTTTTATTGTGTGAATGAGTGAACTCCGTCTTTTGTTGTGGGAGGTCCTTCTCGTTTTGGGAAGCCCTGATGAACTCCATCTTCGGGTGAAGTTCCTCTAGCTTTTATTTTGAGAGGTCGGAAAAATTAGGGGTCTACAATAAGCAAACAAACTCCTTTGAATATGCCTACTATATTACGTATTGGATGAGAATCAAAGTTTGTGCGGGTATAACTAATTCTTGGACGAGAGGTAATTGCTTTCAACATTTGTTAAGTTGATTTACCTTTGTGCATAATGAATGTTAAAAGGAGTCAAATTAATGTTTAAAGTATTTCAAAATTCATCTCCGAACATGATATTACACAAATTAGAGAGTAATAAACATGGTTTTCATTTAACATTTCTAGTATATAGGTTGTAAGTTATTGTTTGTATTATATTATATTATGTAGTTTAGTATTTAACTTTTAAGTAGTTTACTCTTTGTACTAGTTTAGCTTTAATAGTTTATATTATATTGTATTGTTGTATTTTAAATTATTATCTATTGAAAGTCTGAAATATGGATTGTTTTTTATTAAAATGTGTTTGTAGGTTTTGATTGTAAGACAAAACAAACATAATATTAAACAAAACGACGAAATGTACATCTTGTGTGGCAATACGCAACGTAAATTTACGTCGGTATTAACACACTTGATGTAAATTTTGTCCCATTTTTTAATTTTTGAAACCCTTTTACATCTATTTTGTGTCTTTTTTTGGCATAAATTGATGTCGATTATTACGTATGAGATAAATTTATATCTCTTGTATTAATGTCAAACTTATATATGATGTAAAAAAACTAAAATAACAAATGTAAAAATCTCACTCTGACAGCACTAGGGATGTTTCTCATTGAGCAAAATCTCTTGTACGTTAAACCTCCATTCTTCTACTTCTAGCTTCCTATTTCTACAAAAATTATACAAAATCTGAGTAGTTATATAATTTTTAACTTTTAAATGTTTTTTAAAGTGTATAATATGAATATAAAAAAAATAATAAATAAATTAAGTTTTCAACACACATAGATTTTTAATATATTTTTAGATGTATAGTAAATAGTAGATATAAATTGAGATGATAACAAACTTAAACTTATTTATATGGAGGGATTGTTTTTACACACATAATTTATTAAAATAAATAAATATTAAAAGCTCAAGCAAAATACTAACAATTTCTTATAACATATTTTTTTTCATCAAGGGAGTACTTCTTTTAACTACCCCAAATGAGTTACAGAGGTCATTTAGTGACCAATCTTTGAAAGTTCAAAATAAGCGGAACCATCAGGAAACCAAGCTCTTTCTGCTATGTGTTTGAGCTCTTTAGCCCTTGCCCTAATCACACACCCATCTCTGTCATCCTTATCCATTATCTTCCTTATTGCTTTTGCTAAATCCTCACTTCCAACCATGTAGGCAGAGGGTGACACCTCTACTTGAACTGCATTGCCAACGTCCTCCACAAGCATTCTAGCATTCATCATCTGGTCTGCAAAAAGAGGCAATCCAATTATTGGCACCCCACATGAAACACTCTCCATAATGGAGTTCCAGCCACAGTGTGACACAAAACCGCCGACAGATGGATGCTTCAAAATATCCATTTGTGGTGCCCAATCTGTGATCACAATCCCATTGCTTTGTATGCGATGGAACTCATCAAGAAAAGAATTTGATTTTTCAAGGTTTTCACTACCTTCAAAGGAACCAGAATATATTCATAATAATATTTGAAATTTAAATGTGTTAAATATTTGTAATACTTCTAAATTGTGAATTGATAAGTCCAATTTTCATCAAATTTCTAAAGTTTACATATGTCTCATAGGGTTATCTCGTGTTTTCTATTTTTCATAAATTTGTGCTTGGAATAGGGTGTAAGTGTTAAGTGATAAAAAATTGATATAATTATACCTTGAATTGTTATGAAACCACTTAACTTATGCTAATTACAATCTATTTTTCTCCCAATATAGGATGAATTCAAGAATACCTTGATACAAGAGTAAGGAGCATAATTAACAAGTAGAATTGGAGTAAAACTGGAAGAAGGAAGAAGATTTTCAAGATGAAAGTCGCTCGAGCGAGATGGATTCTCGCTTGAGCGAATCTTAGTTATTCTTCTCTCGAGTTCACTCGCTCAAGCGACAAGATTCGCTGAGCGAATATCGCTACTCTTCTCGAAAGTCGGCCGCTCAGCTGCAGAAAATTCGCTTGAGCGAATGTTACTTATTCTTCTCTAGAGTCAATTCGCTCAAGCAAGTGTTTTGTCGCTTGAGCGAAAACAGCTACTTTCGCTTGAGCGAAAGTTCTCGCCGAGCGAAAGACGCGAAGCCCAAAAGCCCAAATTTTTCCAATAAAATGAGAAGATGTGTTTTGAGAAAAGCAAGCGGTTTTGGAGGAGAAGAGGCGCGACTATCGCTAGTGGTTTCATCCAATCTTCATCAATTCTTCACTTCTTCCACAATTTGAGCATTATAATGGCCAACATGAGTGGCTAACTTCATTCTCTTAGGATTTGGTGCACTTCCTTTGAACTCTTTTGTATGATAGTGATATTTTGAGATATTAATCTATGCTTTGATGTTGTTATTCTTATCCTTTATGCTTTGGAATGATTTATTCTTAATTGTTTGAGGTATGATTGGAAAATATATATTGAACCCTAGATCACTGGTAAGAATATTTGTTATGTTAATTTTCAGGAATGGAATGAATGTATCAATTGCTTAACATCCTAAACCTAATGCTGGAAAATCTCTTAATTGTGTGAGGAGTCAACATTTATTAAGTTTTCTTATGAATTTCATGTGTGAGGAATCAACATGGATGAATTGAGTAGGTGGCATCAACATTGTTAGGTTAATTGACGTTCTTAATTGACATAGCCATTACAACAAGTACGGATAAGGTAAGTGAAACTCAATCCTAAGTACCTTTAATTGATATTTTCTCAACAATTTATAGTTCACTTAGTCATTTAATTTCAATTCAACTCTTATTTGAAAAACTCAATCTGTTTTAATCCACTTAGTAAGCATATAATCGAAATACTATATTGCGATTGATAATTTTGGTACGCTTGTCAATAATTCAACAAGTATATTCTAGTATCGTTGTCTGGGAACGATGTTCTTTGAGAATTCTTTGTTTAGCTTATTGAGTATTTTATTTTTATTTCTGTTTTTGTTTTATTTTTCAGTTTTAGTTTTAATTAATTATTGTCTTGTGCTAATTTTTGTTTGAGTTACTCTTTTGATTTATGCTTAAGAGGACAAGTATCTTCAAAGCAATTAGAATTTAATCCGTGAGATTGAAAAACTAGCTCTGAGGAACCGGGGTAGAAGAAGAAGGGAAACTCAAGAACAAGCCACAAGAGAATATGCTAATTCTTCTTCCACATTTGATTTACCGAATCCAATTATACAAGATATGGCAAAAGAAGGAGCAAATCTAAATCGAATCCAGATCCAAATATAAATCCAAATCAAAACCCAAATTCAAATCCACCTAGAAGAACTCTTGAAATTATGTTATGCAAGCAAGGTCCAAGACACTTTTCTAGCATTACCATATCGGACGATCAAACATCTGCAGATGAATCCAGCTTTCTTAAGCCTAATTAGTGCTCATCAATTCATTAGATTTGATCATGAAGACCCTTATATTCATTTGTCTACTTTTTATGAGTTAATTGGTACCATGAGATTTAGAGCAAGCAAATCTTAAATCTGCATATTTGAGATTATTTCCTTTTTCTTTGGCGTGTAGGGCAAAGGAGTGGCTGAAGGCACATCCTAATCGTAGTTTAACTAATTGGAGTAATGTAGAAGAGAAGTTTCTGAACGATTTTTCCCACCATCCCGCTACATCAAAGCAAAATCCGACATCACTTCTTTCAGACAAGGAGCAGAATGAACAATTTTGTGAAGCATGGGAGAAATTTAAATCACTGTTGAGAAGATGCCCAAATCATGGATTTGATGACATCGCTCTAGCTTGAATATTTTCTATACTCGGCTTACGACATGATGCAAAGATGCTATTAGAGGCTGCAGCAAGAGGATCCATGTTGAATGTAGAAATTGAACATGCTACAAGAATTATTGATGCACTAGCTTTTACAGACCAACATGCCCAACATGATAGACATCCAATTCAAAGGAAGGGAGTTCTTGAACTTAACACCTCAAATGCTATCTTAGCCCAGAATAAAATTTTGACGCAACAAATTGAAGCATTGAACCAGAAAATAGAGAAATTAGCCTCAACAAATGCACACAGTACAATCCATTCCTAATCAACAAATGAGTTGTGACGTGTGTGGAGGTGATCATGCAAATGAACAATACTCTTATCAAGGTAACATTCAACAAGAAGAAGTTAATTATATGGGGGCTCAAGGTAGTAGTCAAGGCAAACAAGGTACTTTCCCTAATCCCAACAATTATCGAATAATGTTGCACAAGGATGGAGAGGGAATCAAAATCAGAATCTAGAATTTTGGGTGGAAACAAGGTGTTAGCTCATCTACTAGACAACCTACATTTCAACAACAGTCATATCAAGCAACCTCCATATCAACAACAATAACAACATTATCCTTCAATGCCTGACGTAATGAGTAAATTGGAGGATACTTTGGAAAAATTCATGCAAAGCACTATGGCTAATCAGAAAAATACTGAGGCTTCATTCGTAAATATAGAGACCCAGATAGGTCAACTCGGCTAAACAATTATCTCGAGCAAGAAGGAGGACAGTTTTCAACTAACACACAAACCAATCCAAAGGAGCAATGTAAGTCAATAACTACAAGGAGTGGTAAGGTTATAGGAGAAGGGATTGGTGACAATCTGGCTATAGAGAAGGAAATCCAAATGAGGACGAAAAAGAAAGATGAGTGTGAAGGAGAAAAAGAGAAAAATAAAAGAGAGAATATAGAAAAAGAAAAAATACTGAAAAAGAAGAAACAAATAAAATAGTGAGAAAAAGAGGGAGAAAGATGAGAGTCAAATACCGCAATTAAAGGATTTACCATATCCTTTTCATCCTTCCAAGAAAGATAAAGAAATACAGTTTGCAAGATTCATGGATATTTTCAAGCATTTACAGATTAATATTCCATTTATGGAGGCTATGGAGCAGATGTCGACTTATGCAAAATTCATGAAAGAGTTGTTAACTAAGAAAAAGAGATTTGCTACAGCAAACAGTAGAGCTAGAAGTAGGATGCATCGCTATAATTAAAAAATTAGTACCTCAAAAGTCCAAGGATCCTGGCAGTTTTACTATACCAGTCACAATTGGGACATTACAAGTAGGTAAGACATTACTTGATTTGGGTGCTAGTATAAATCTAATGTCTTTATCTATGCTTAAAAGAATAGGAGACTTGGAAGTAAAACCTACAAGAATGACATTGCAGCTAGCTGACAGATCTCTAAAATTTCCTTATGGTGTGGCGTAAGATGTTTTGGTCGAGTTGATAAATTTATGTTTCCGATTGATTTTGTTATGATGGATATGGAGGAAGACACCGAAGTTCCTCTTATATTGGGAAAACATTTCATGAAGACAACAAAAGTTATTATTGATGTTGATGATGACAAGTTAAAAGTCAGAGTAGAGGATGAGGAAGTTAATTTTAATGTGTTTGAAGCAATGAAGCATCCTACAGATAAACAACATTATCTTAAGATGGATGTGGTAGATGATATCTTTCAAGCAGCAAGGAAGCAACTAACCAAAGCAAGCCCATTAGAAAAAGCTTTGACAGGTATTAATGATGAATTTGATGAAGAGGAGGAAAAAGAATTTGAGAAATATGTAAAACATCTTGATTCAACAAAAGAAGTTACTGCAAAAGAATAACAATCTGAGAAATTTCAGCAAGAACATGAAATTGAGAGTCAGAAGCTAGAATTAAAGGTATTACCTCCTCACTTAAAATATGTTTTTCTTGCAGATGGAGGCAGCAAGCCAGTGGTGATTAGCAATGCCTTAACAAATTCTGAGGATGAAAAATTGATCTCAGTTTTGAAAGAAAATGAGAAGGCTATAGGGTGGACATTATTTGATCTCAAAGGAATCAGTCTTTCTTATCGCATGCATAGGATTCACATGGAGAATGATTTCAAACCTGTTGCACAACCTCAAAGACGTCTTAATCCAACTATGAAAGAGGTGGTAAAGAAAGAAGTATTGAAATTACTTGATGCAGGTATGATCTATCCTATCTCTGATAGTGCTTGGGTTAGCCCAGTTCAGGTGGTCCCAAAAAAAGGAGGTATGACTGTAATTTATAATGATAAAAATGAATTAATACCTACTAGGACTGTAACATGTTGGATAATGTGTATAGATTATAGAAAATTGAATCGTGCAATTAGAAAAGATAATTTTCCTTTACCTTTTATGAATCAAATGTTAGAAAGGTTAGTAGGACAAACTTTTTATTGTTTTCTGGATGGTTATCCGGGGTATAATCGGATAATAGTAGATCCGAGAAGATCAAGAAAAACTGCTTTTACTTGTCCTTTTGGTGTGTTTGCTTACGAGAAAATGTCATTTGGATTGTGCAATGCCCCAACAACTTTTCAAAGATGCATGTCGGCTATGTTCTCGGATTTGGTGGAACAATGCATAGAAGTTTTCATGGATGATTTCTCAGTATTTGGTGCATCATTTGACCAATGTTTGAGGAATTTAAACATTGTACTTAAGCGGTGTGTTGATACCAATTTAGTTTTAAATTGGGAAAAAATGTCATTTTATGGTAACTCAAGGCGTGGTGTTAGACCATAAGATTTTCGCAAGAGGGATTGAAGTTGACAAAGCAAAAATAGAGATTATTGAGAAGCTTCCACCACCAACAAATGTGAAGGGCATAAGAAGTTTTTTAGGACATGTTGGATTCTATAGAAGATTTATAAAAGACTTCTCAAAGATTGCAAAGCCACTAAGCAACTTGCTCAATAAGGATATTTCTTTTAATTTTGATGTGGAATGTTTGCAGGCTTTTGAATTGTTAAAACAGAAATTAATTTCAACCCTCGTGATAATTGCACTCGATTGGAAATTAGACTTTGAATTAATGTGTGATGCAAGTGATTATGCTATAGGAGCAGTTTTAGGCCAAAGAAAATCTAAGATTTTTCATGCTATACATTATGCTAGCAAAGTTCTTAAAGCAGCCCAAATTAATTATGCAACTACTGAAAAAAAATTACTAGCTATAGTTTACGCATTGGAAAAATTTAGAGCATACTTGATTGCTTCATTTGTTACTGTATATACTGATCATGCAACAATTAAATATTTGTTAACCAAATTAGATTCTAAACCCAGGCTAATTAGATGGATTTTATTGTTGCAAGAATTTGATTTGGTGATCAAGGATAAAAAGGGTTGTGAAAATTTGGTAGCTGATCATTTGTCCAGAATATTCAATATTGAAGTGACTAATAATCAATTAGAAGTGTAGGAGGAATTTCCAGATGAAAAACTGATGATGGTACAAGAAAGACCTTGGTTTGCTGACATGGCAAATTTTAAAGGGGCAAAAGTTGTCCCAGAAGAATATACTTGGCACCAAAAGAAGAAATTATTTAAGGATGCCCATTATTTTGTATGGGATGATCCTTACCTTTTCAAGATAGGAAGTGATAACTTGTTGAGAAGGTGTGTGACAAGTAAGGAAGCCAAAAATATTCTTTGGCATTGCCATAGTTCTCCTTATGGGGGTCATTTTAATGGAGTTAGAACTGCTGCAAAAGTTCTCCAATCTGGTTTTTTCTGGCCTTCCTTATTTAAAGATGGGCACAACTTTGCACAACAATGTATTGATTGTCAGAAAATAGGGAGTATCTCAAGAAGAAATGAGATGCCTTTGAATATCATGTTGGAAGTTGAAATATTTGACTATTGAGGAATTGATTTTGTATAGGACCTTTTCCATCATCATTCTCTAAAGAATACATCTTGGTAGCAGTAGATTATGTGTCAAAGTGGGTGGAAGCAGTAGCTACTATAAAAGTTGATGCCAAAACTGTTATAAAATTTTTAAAGAAAAATATATTTTGTAGATTTGGCACTCCTGGAGTTTTAATCGAGTGATGGAGGATCACATTTCGCAATATTCAACTTCATAAATGTTTAGAGCATTATGGGGTCAGACATAAAGTTGCATCACCTTATCATCCACAAACTAATGGGCAAGCGTAAGTTTCAAACAGAGAAATCAAAAGAATATTAGAAAAGATTGTTTCATCTTCAAGAAAGGATTGGTCAATAAAGTTAGATGATGCGCTTTGGGCTTATAGGACTGCATATAAAGTTCCTACTCGGGTTATCTCCTTTTCAACTTGTCTATGGTAAGTCATGTCATCTTCTAGTGGAAATGGAGCATAAAGCATATTGGGCTTTAAAATTTTTAAATTTTGACCCAAAAGCTTCGAAGAAAGCAAAGAAAATTCAAATGCATGAATTAGAAGAAAAGTAGAGAAGATTACGGTAGGTTTATGCGGATTTCGGATCAAAGACCACACGTCCGGTTGCTAATCGCTCAGAGGATTAGCAGCGTATTGAAACAATTGTTATAAGCGATTCTGGTCGAGATAAGTAAGACAACACCTCTCTTGAAATCCACGAGAGATGAAGAAACTGACTTTCCCTGGAAGGCGGCACTGGCACACACGATCCACTTAAGAACTC